>DWEJ01000380.1:0-17348 GCA_018245835.1 Mysoria sejanus stolli | reverse complement strand
TAAAATTCTAGTAGTGGTTCGGAGTCTGGATATGTGGCCGATGCATGGCAATAGGCTCACCACCTATTTCATAGTGGGACTTAAACGTAACCGGTGAAACGTTCTGCCTTGTTGCTTACCTCTTCGGTGATTATAGGCGTGAAGTTACGTAACATATTTTTTTATAAAATAGAAGGATTATATTTTTTAATATTACACAATATTATATTAGGTGTTGGTAGGCGTTACATAACAAAAAACAGTATCTATCCTCAGATTCACCGGACAGGCGGTAATTATACTCGGTTATCTTATGAAAACCTTTTCTCTTTGGTGCATAACAGCGGCAACGTTGATCAGTTAAATTTTAAAGCTCATTAAAATTGATGGTTCATTCAGATCTTGTAAATTTCCATACTGGCGGAAAATTAAAATGATACCCGAGGCGACCGCGTCCTCCACACGCCCGCCCCATATAACCTTCATTGAAAAAATATGCAAAAAACTGGAGCGAAACAGAAAAACTTTTAGTACTTTCATACGTTTAATTTACTGTAAAAAGTTTATAGATCTCATGAATGAGCTCTTTATTCCATTTTTAAACTCATGAGCATGAGCATGAGGAGTATTTTATTCCATTTTTAAACTCTAACTGCCACTCGGTGGTCAAAATGGCGGCGTTCACAAAAATACCGATGTACCTACATGATTTTTCTATCAGACAGAATCGCGTGCGGATGTTCAATTTATTCGACAATGGCACTTGAGTTCTCACTGCAAATCACGTCGGCCATTACGTGTTTAGCAAGACAAAGCGGAATGCTATTGGTACATACTTACATATACATATAATACGTGTTGTGAACGGTTATCAGACAGTTACAGACGAAGCGGCCGGACCGCAAATGCTAAATACCCCATACACTCGCACTCATAATACTTTCGGCGAGTGTTGAGCGGAGATTCTGTTTATGAATCGGAACCCCGCAAATTGAGTGCCCGGAGACAATAGCGACAGTTACATTACACTCAATACAATTTAAAATTCATTTCGATATTAATTTAATTACACCTGCTCCCAACGATGGCGCTGGGATAATGAGAGTGTATTTTAATATTTTTCATTGTGAACTGTATTATCGATATAGTCAGGAGCTTCCGGATCCTTTAATTACTTAATGAATTCTTTATGCTTTACTATAATAAAGAAAATAATATCATTAACGATCTGTTCAATCCACTTATACACAAAACCATTTACAGTTATACCCTAGGATATTGCATGAATTTTTACTTGTCTTCGTGTGTATTTTTAAAAGTTACAGCTATTGGTTTCCCTGTATTAGTATTGTTTTATTATATTTTCTCTTCTCCATTCTTTTGTAACCGCCTTGACGTATTATTATTACTACCCAAAGGCTGAATGGCAGAGAAACTTTTTTAGCATTAAGTCAGCCTTTTGGATCCTTTACCATTTTGTTGCTTTAAATAAATAACTATTTTTTTCGCCACGTAAATGTTATGACATGGGGAATCCTAATGTAAGTTTATAAATGTCTATATCATTGCGTTTATTACATAGGATGTTAATAAATTATTTAAATAATAAATAACATCAGCACCGTTTTAACGACATAAAAATATTCGTGACTAAGTAACCGTGGCACGGATATTGCTATCGTCCGAAGTGAAAGCACTTTGGTTACTGTTACGATAGCCGTATCATAAAATGTAATTTGCAATATTTTTATAATTCTTCGTAATTAATGCTAAAGTACTTAAGGATCATTAACAAAGTCTGAACGCCCAAATTAGATTAAAACGAGATACATGGGAGAGAAAATAAAATCAGTGTTTACGTAATTCATGTTATTTTATTAAAATAGGTATTTAAAGATCGATACAAAATAAAAATCCATTCTAACTCGAATTAACCGTTGTCAAGTTAACGTCATTTTCGCAGTAACTTAAAACGTATCACACTTAAAATAGGCCACAAAAATGATTTGGATAATTTTCAATAGACACCTTGCTGTACTTAAATTTAAAATAATCAATTTTGCAAAGAATAATCATTCTTGATTTATTTTACATTAAAATTAAATGTAACAAAAACTTAATTTGATTTGTTAGTACTCTAATGTGAGATGAATCTGCACAAAGTAGTGATAGTTCCGAAATTTTCATAACAGATAATAATTGTAAAGGCAGACGATTTATTAGAATATTTATTAGATTTCTTGAATGTGCTTACAACGTATCTGCAGAATTACTATGTGTACATTTTGCATAATTTTTCAATAACCTACATATACTGTTTGTGCTAATTTCTCATATAAAGCTCAAGGAAAAAATATTGCGCACAAAAGTAAATCGACGTCTAAGAGAAACATACTTTGGAAATATCCCCACATATTTGATTCTGTGATTATACTAAGGTAAACGCTTTTAAACAGCTGACTTAAAATTTAAACATTAACATTACACAGAAATAGGAACTAGAAGGAATTTTCATAATTTTAAATCGCATTGAAGATACAAGATCTAAACTACTTTGAATGGCACTTATTACTTCGTAGCGTAAGCAAGGTATCTACGGGTGAAACAATTTTGTGATATACATAATATATTTTTACTGTAATCGATTAACAAACAAAGACGTTTTTACATCGAAGTATAAAAAGGCGTTCCATGTCACTTTACATATTTACATATTTATTAATAAAGTTGTAGCCGAATGTAGTTACATGTAGAATGTAGACAGTCTGATAACAAGGACTATCCTTAACAGATCTCTTTATGGTAAACTAATCACATAACATATCATTGAAATTATACGCTTCAATGAAGTTTCCGAATAAATGAAAAATTTTATCTAAGTTAAAGATGGTTTAAAAATAATTAAAAAGAAGCGTACTTAAAAACCTTGATGAACCTGCTATTTTCAAGTTTACTGTCAAAACACAAACTTGAAATTTGTGCCGTTTTTAATTAAAGTTAATATTTCATCACAGTACACTACATGGCTACAACAGGAAGGACGATTATACAAATATATTCGACGAGAATGAATATAATTTTAGGGCATGTACACATTACGAGCGTTTGACGTGTACTAAAATATTTGCGAGATATTTGCGCGTATGTATGTATAATAATCGTAATGTGCGCGTTCATTGTTGCGCCTGCGGACACACTGCGTCCGTCCTAAATCTTAATCACTTTTTAACTAATAATACATATTTAATACAGATGATATGCAGTGATACAAATCGTGCTAGTTTTTTATAACGAGTGGTTTACATTAAACTCATATCACATTAAACTTACGTAGATAAAACTTTTTTATTAAACTAAATTCTTCACTTGATTTTCAATTCACAACTCCATTGTTTCTTTATGCTTTACATTTTTACTGAATACTTATATGGCACGTGAAAACAACTAAGTTAGCTACGACTCATAAAATATTATACAATGATGATCATCTAAAGTTTGTTAACTTTCCAATCGCATTTATTTATATTAAATAGTATGTTTATATAGCAATTTATAACGACTATGATTAGATAAGATAAGAACTATAAAAACCACCTTTCAAAGCAGTAATCTGAATCTGATTTTATTAATAATGTTATGATTAATGAAATTCAGTTAATTGAAATAACATCAGTTGTTGTACTTTAGAAATAAACATAGAACTGTTTGTACGAAGATAACTTAGTTTTTTTTTTTTTCATTTTAACATGTTACTGCTTTCGTAGAGTATTTTCGGAAATTTCTATACAAAATTCACTAATATACTGTGATTCTCCCTTGTCCTAATATCATTAATTCAAACTAAAATTCCTACAAAGAAAAAAACACGGTAATTCACATTTTAAGCTACGACGTACTGGTAATATGTACATTAAAGTGAATTAATTATATCAAATTATTGCCAAGCGTTAATTTGTATCAGTTTAATGTTTTCCATTACACTTATTCTAATGATATAGGGTTACAAATTCGTTAACTGATATTCATATGGACATACCGAACGATTTCTATCAATCCCAATAATAACACTACTAACATTTATTAAAATTGATATACCTATTTTATTTATTATTACAAATAAATCTCTTGTTAATTACCTTAGTATTGAATTGTTACATGTTTGCGCTATTTACAATAATATACATATGCCTAATTAAAAATTACGTTCGACTAGTTGTAATAAAAAATGCGTAAATAGTTAGTTATAACATTACGTTTCATATTAAATAAAAAATGCGCATAAATTGAGAAAAATATAATAGGCCATGTTTCGAGGCTAATAGTTACACAAATACTTAAAAATGTTCGATTAAAAAATCACACTTTTACTCATTGAACCGTAAATGATCACAATGTTGTTCCACAAGCAACAAAACTCACAAAATATAATCCATTTGTCCATTTACACAAAGTGCGGAAGAACTGTGATCTCTTTTATTATGTCACCAGTAGAACTAATAGTGCACACTTAGATAAAACATTTGTCTATACGTCCGTTTGGCACAAGTCGCCGAAAGCCGGCAAAGCGTGATACTACCGAGTCACGGAATCTATCCGCGGATGGGGCGCTGGTGGGGGGTGAGTGGGAGCGAGCGAACCCTGAGAAATTCCACTCAGAACCGTTTGGCCATGTCGGAATGACGTAAGACGTGCCAATGTTCTGGTGCTATCGTTGTCAAAATTAGGTCTCTCGTATTGGTGCTTCGAACGATGCTTCTGAGGTTGCATCGCTTGTAACTCATCATAACCACCATCTCCTATATAATTTTCATCATCTGACTCGTCTTCCCCAAAAGCACGATAAGTTGTTTCAGTTTCAGAGTTCTTTCTAGATCGTATCCCATACGTTCTATCTATTAACGATTGAGTTACATCCGGTTTCACGTTCTTATCGTTTTTATGTTCTTCCAAACTCTGATTATATCGGAGCTGAGCTTTTTGCGTCTTTTCTAGAGAGGGCAAGTCATAAAACTTGAGAACGTTAGGATGCCCTTGGAAATACTTTTCGCTGTACACGTTTCGATTATAATAGCCACCATTGCTGGCCGGATAAAGTTCCTCATCTGGAGCGTATCGGTTGTCAAAATTATCAACATTTTTACCGCCTGGAGGGAACCAACCCTGTTGTAAAAACGTAACACATATATTTTAGTATGAAAACAATTTATGCCATATTAATATGATAAAATGTATTTACCTAATATACAAAAAGAACACATCAAAACAGAGCATTGATACAGAATGAAAATACTCACCAATGAACTAACGCACTGCCTGGTGTTAGCAACAAGAGTAACCGAGGCATAGGCAGCAGGCGAGGTTGCGGTTTTACTTGTATTCCATTCGTTGCCAGTGACTCGTGAAGATGTCACTTCAGCATATTCTGGTAGTTGTTGTGCCACTTTATCGTACTCAGAATTAGTTTTATCCTTACTTTGATTTGTCTGATTCCCGGACATACACAAGCCTGGTTGATTTTCCATCCATAACAACGATTCTGTCTTTGTTACCGTATTTTTATTGTAACAGCTACTCAATGGATGTGACAGTGATACGGCAGCTTTAATATTCATTTGCGTAACTAAACTGGTCCCATTTGAGTCTAAAAATTAATATTAAGATATTAAGATATTTTTTTAAATTATACATTTCAATAAATGCGGATCAGATTTTTATAATTTACATATAAAGTTACTCGTTTGACGAACGCTTAGAAGATATGAACGCGGTATAAAACAAACAAAGCCAGCGAAATTGGCTTAAAGGTAACTGGGTGAGCCGACAAACGAATCGCTTGGAGAAAGCAAAATAGAAAACATTTACATTTACTGGGTCTTTATTTCTCGGATTTGTATCATTCCTTTGTACCCCGAATGTGAATGTAAAGTGAAAGAGATCCACTGCGCTCGAGAGAGGGCTTGTGCTACCTTTCAACTCGAAAGTAATCTAGCACCCCTCCCGTCGTCGCATGGCGAAGCCTCCATCAAACAAACGCTCGGTACCTTGTGCCACCCTACGACACCCGTGGAATGTTTTTAATTTTGAAATTCTGATGCTGATTCCACAAAAAAATGTAAGCATTTGAAGATAAGCCATTTATTTTTTCTTTTTTTGTTACACTAGCCGGTTTGCGTAAGTGTAGGTACAGGCTTTGTTCGTTTAGATTTATCTTACTGTACTCACCGTAAATATTTGGTAGCGCTGACTTTTTAGCAAATATATTATGTTTTCGTACGTAAATAATACCGCCAATCATAATTATTTTGAACAATACAATGGCACCGATCAAAAAATAAAACCATGTTTCCATTACAAAATCTCCAGCGACGATAGATACTTCGCTGTTATTAGGATACCTGCAATAATATTGCAAAATGATTTATTCACAACAATCAACATATTAAGGATAATGGACATTGTATTTAAATTTACACGGCAGAGTTTTAAAACTTGTTAATACCTTGATAAAGGATCCAATCCAACTAATCGTGAATCAATATTTAAGTATACTTTTTTACTAAATGGACCCAGACCGACTATAGTCTGAGCCGCAATTTGAACAGAATAACTAACACCAGAAGTTAAATTAGTCATAATCAAACTTGTAGCTTGTTGAACCGTAGTATTTATAGCTATCATAGATTTATTTGCTGGTATATCTAACCAGTTTAACACAACGTTATAGCCAGTTATAAGGCCATTTTGTAAATTAGGCTCTGGAGGAGACCATTTCAAATGAACTGTTGTTGTATTCACAATGAACATTTCTATATTCGTTGGAGGACCATCGGGCACTGAAAAATGAAATTTTGTTTATATGCGTATTTTGTTTATATATATTTTATGATCACGTACAAGTATTTTTAATATAAAATGCATACCGTCATCTAAGGTTTGAGCTATTCTGGAATTCGAGGGCTTTCCTTCAAATGTCTTATAAAAAGGCACGAGGAAAAACTCGTATCTCGTATATTTTCTCAACGATGTTATTTCATAACCAGAAACATCGTTGGAATGCAAAATAGTTTTCATCTCAAACTCGCTCGTTGTGTTATCCAAAGGCCTAAAATATATGAAGAGTCCTTCCAGGTAGAAGAAGTTTAATATTTCCCACATCAACTTTATTGTCTTGGAATCGATCGGAGTTGCTTCAATTAGGTCCACTATACTATCAGTCATAATATTATTTCTATACTCTGTATTATTAGAGAATACTCCCGACTCCCAAAATGAATTGCTATCCTCCCCTACAGTGATGGAATCTGATACTGGACTTGGTGCGGATAAGCCATGTGAGTTCTCTGCTCTTACAATGAACATGTACGTGATGCCTGGTATAAGAGACTTTACAACATATTGTGATTGATATACCCTTTTGGCTACAACAACCCAGCCACGCGAATTTCTCGGCGTATTATTACCCGATAGGGTTTCTCTAGAAAACATCTCCACTTGATACCCCAGAATGGAGGACGATCCAATTTTATTATTCTGGTTCCAAGTTATAGTTACACTAGAATGAGTAATATTATAGACGTGAGGTTTTGTAGGTGGTCCAGGTAGAGCAGATATATCTGCAGCTCTAAAAAAATGTATATTTGGATTTGTCGGACTGTCTACTTGTAACATCCCACTCCATACATACTTTCCATGTGGCGATGAAGCAACACACGTGTAAGTACCAGTATCGACTTTGTCTAAATCTTTCAAAATAAGTGTACCGTCATTTGAAACGTTTCTTTTATGACTTTGTATTAATGCTTCCCCCTCGAAATACCAAGCAATGATTGGTTCAGGTGTGCCGATGGCCGTGCAGGGGAAAACTGCCATCGATTTTATAGGTAACGTTTGGTTAGAGGGTCCGTTTGTTATGATTGGCGGTGGCCGGTCATCATCTGACGTCACGCTTAGTTTTCCTCTAACAAATGAACTACCGGCAAAATTTATCGCCGAACAAACTATCGTGTTCCCGCTGTCGTTTTTATTGGTGTCATTTATTATTAAAACAGTTACTCCGTCCAGCACTGCAGAGGCATGATACTTTCCTTTTGAAGTACCGGGGAAAATTATTGTTCTATTGCCTTCTAAACTCCAAAACATGGTAGGATCTGGTTTACCAGATGCTGTGCACGTGAACTTTGCCGACGCTCCACTTTCTGCTATAATTGAGTTAGGTCGCAGTGTTATTGACGGTGGATCTAAAACAAAAAGCCACGATCTCTACACAATCGAAAAAAAATATTGACTGAACTATTGAAGTTCAGTCAATATTTTTTTACACGAAAAAAAAAGAAATATTATAGTGATTGCGATTTTTTGCAACATTGAATTAACTGACTAAAAACGGGAACATAATTAATATATTTTTAATTTAGTCGAAAGTAATAATGATAACTTACCATAAACGGTTAAATAACCGCTTGCGCTTACTGCGCCAACAGCGTTGTCAGCTTCACAAGTATACTCTCCCTCATCGGTCAAAACAACGTTTTCAAGCCTAAGACTCCTGTCGTCAAGAACTTTGACACGGCCTAGCGGCATATTTCCACCACCAGCAGATCTCCGCCATAATACATCGGGCAGCGGATCTCCGCCAACTCGACATTGAAAAGTAACACTACCACCAGTCTGCGCTATTACATCTTCTGGACCGGCGATCAAATACGGTTTAACTGTGTAGAAAAAAATTTATAATTCATATTATTTACATATTCTACCAATAATATATATGTATATGGAGACATAATAACAGAATGTATTCACTTGGTACTTGTATCATATACTCACTATGTATTCTCAGTGTAGCTATGGTTGATTCTCTGGTACCAGCTGCATTCCGCGCGATGCATTGATATCTGCCGGCGTCAGTTTGTCTCGCGTCTTGTATTACAAGACTTCCACCGTCTACTAAATGCATTCTGAAGCAATATTGCATTAAATATTGAAAAGTTAATAAACGCAAAATAATATTGAATAAAATTCATTTCTTTAAACAAAGCGCAATGTAACAAAGTCATTCAAATATGGGGCGGAATAATTCAATAGGAAATTAACATTTAATAAGGGGCCCGGTGAGGCAGAACTATTCAGATTTTTACTTGATTGCTTGTCGTGCACTTCAAATATTCCCCTTCTCTTATAACTTTGATGTGCCCTCCCTATGACTGTTAATTATTTTTATGCTTGAACATACTCGCTCCCACAAGATACGGCCTGGCGCTTAGATTAACAATTTTCGAGTAGAAGAAAAAAGATGTAATCTTATTTACTTCATAAAACATAACTCTTGCTAATGTGGACAGATAGAATGTTAATAAAAATGGCTTATTTAAAATAATCCTATTACCTGGTAATATATACAAAACTGAGTGAAATGCTAAAAAGATTTAAAGTATCAAAGATTGAAATTTAACTAAGCACGAATCAAAGCCAACGGAGCGTACTTTAACAGGAAATGGCTAGAACTCAGTTTAAGTCTATAATCGTTGTGCAATTATAAAATTTCGTGTCGCACGAGATTCAACGTTGGGTGAATATTCTGCTACGAATTCATAAGACTATCTCGTTTCCACCATCCCATTTAACTCTAAAGTGCTCTTATCAACTACCCCGATTACACGTCGAGAGCGCTCCATCAACCTGTCTACTAGATGGCAACTTTTATTCAAGCCTTCAGCTTTACTTTCGTATTTCAGTTATGGCGTTTAATGCATTTCGTGAAACGACGTTATTGTTCAACGAGTGTACTGTAATGCGACTGCGCTTTTGATATTTTTGTTTTATAATCAACTACAATTAAAGGTACTCAATTCACAAACCTGGAGTCGGCGTCAAAATGCAAAATCTGGCCGTTTTTCTTCCAATAAACCGAGGGCTCTGGAGAACCTCTTGGTGGAGAGCACTCTAATATCACAGTCTCGCCTTGAGCTGTCTGAGTGGCCACCGGCTCCAGTCGAAACTCTTCTCGAAGCACTATAGCGAAATTATGATAATGTAGACGTAATTCAGTATTCCTTTAGGGAAGAAAACACAGAATTTACATTACTTAAACTAAAACATGCAAAAGGTGTAAATTTACCAGCCACATGAAGTGTCGCATTTCGACTTCGAGCAGTTCCATAGGTATTTGTCGCTTCACACCAGTAAACACCAGCATCTGAATGAGCTCGTCCATGTGTTGCTCTTAAGAAAAAGAGACCGCCAGCAGGTAGAAGGCTTCTGTGAGTATCAGATACTACCAATACGCCGGCTTTGTACCATCGGATCGTCGGTAAGGGGGATCCTCCAGCGCGACAATTTAAAGTAGCAGGCTGGTGTCGCGCCACTGTGACGTCCAAAGGTTGTTCAATGATGTACGGTGCTTCTCCACTACTCATGTAGTCATCGCTTAGACCACCGCTGACTGGACCTGTTATAAAAAAAACGATTTTTAAAAATGACTCCCTCGTTCGTTGTGCGGTTACAAGCTGATCCAGAGGTCTATAGTTTGATTCTCTGTTCGAGTATTATTGGATTTCTAACTAAGATTTTGTCGTTGAAGTTTCTAGTAGTGGCTCGGAGTCTGAATTTGTTCCCGTTATATGAGTCTAGGCTCCTTACATATTCCGTGGCGGGACATAAACGTAACTGATGTAACGTGAGAATGTAATACTCTACTCTGCCTACTTCTTCTGTTATCAAAGGCGTGACTTTACGTTATTTTAGAAATAGGAACAAAATTTTAAAATTTAATCTTTTATTTAAAAAAAACATGGAATAAAATAGTTGTCATACATTATTCTGAACTCAAGTCTAAGACGCCCTTTATGTCAGATCTTAAGTCTAAATGCCATTGTTTAAGTTCAGTACTTATGGCACTTGAACGCGCCGTATGGTTTGTTAAGCCCGCCCAATGCTATTTATCGTGCGCAAGCCTCCAAGCCTTTAATTTTGATTTAGTCCAACAATAGCCCTTTCTGGTCTCCACGGTAAATTTTAATAATAGCTGGAGTATGTCATTTGCAGCTACTCTAAAGAAGCACACACAATAATAATGAGCCATAAACATAGGCTTTCTAAGCGAGAGTCCCCCAAGGATGCTATTGGGACCCTCACTATTTTACCGTGTTTGCTGCGAATGCGCAGATGTTAGTTTTTGACACTCGAATTGATGTATGTCTATTGTTGTTGCCTTAAGCTATTATTATAGCGACGCAAAAATCGATTGTAGAAAAAAAACGTTACATTGTCGAATTTAACCCAAAAATTGAGTGTCGGTAATGATCAGAGTTTCGGTTTTGGGACAAGGTACTGTTGTAGAATCAATAGAGATTATTCTCTTTGTGCAAAATAATTTGTATTTATTTATTCACGTGTCCCAATATTGTGAATGCGGTGCGGTACTAAGGCTAATCTATAATTGAATCTCCATTCTGTTATCTTTCGATTTTTGTAGCCACGTAAAAGCTTTACATTCGATTTCAGCGTAGCGTAACGTTAGTATAATGTGACCTAATTTCTAACTTTATTTACTTTCTATCTTGGATGTTTGGGTTCGATATAACCTACAAAAACGTGTGGTTCATTCGGATTACTCTCTTTTGTAAAATGTACGGATGTTTTTTTAAATTACCTAAATTAACTCAATTTGATTACTCTAACGTAAAAAAACGTAACATACTTCTTTTCAACCTTTTCACATAGTATTGCTCTAACGTAACTTCACTCCTGTAATCCCCGAAGAGGTAGGCAGAAGAATGCAGAACACTTCTAAGTTTCACCAGTTACGTTTACGTCTCACTATGGAATAGGTGGTACGTCTATTGCCATACACCGGGCACATATCCAGACTTCAAGCCACTATTAGAAACTGTAAATTAGAAAAATTTGGTAATGCTCGACCCGGGAATGGAACCAGGGAGCTCCCGATCGGCAGTTAATAAAGTAAATAACTTATATTAAATCAATTTAAGTGCATCGATGTTGTAAGCCCTCTTGAACTTTGTAGTTACGAGAATCTAAAAACGGTTTGCCACTCTTTCATGTTTACAAGGATACCCTAAGAATAAGAAGAATAACTATTCAACTTTAGTCAAGAATTATAGTTCAAATTTAGCCAAGAAGAGGTAATTATAATACGAGAAATAAAGATAAATTGGCCATACCGCGCTTTCGCTTAAGTAATGTGTCCCATTCTTTTATGGGGAACTGTATTGGCTTCTACAACAAAATGCCAAAAGAGGTTATTAATCTATCTCATAAAAAGTTTAAAGCCACCATTAAAACAAATCTTTGTAAAAAAAGTATATTACAAAGTAAATGATTACTTAAATGATAAACATTCTTGGTGTCATGTAACTCCAGCTTCTCAATGAATTAGCGCATGATCTGTAATTATAAGTATGTATTTGTTTTAAAAGATGCTTAAGCACACCTATGGAGTTTCTTTCGCCGCTTCTTCTCCATAGCGAAGCATTTCCGAAGCGTTGTTAGTTGCATTTTGACGTACAAAAAGTGTTCTTAAAAACTTTGAATAAATGAAACAATTTTAAATTTAATGGAAACAATTTTGAATAAATTAAATTTGAATTTGAATAATTAGAAATAATAATGCAATTTCTGTTACACTACTATTTAAAACATACCGCTTGTAATCCCTGATGATATAACTTCCTACCTTTTACCATTTATTATTATGAAATCGGTGGTGAGTCTATTGCCGTACTCCGAGCACATATTATCCAGACTCCGAATCCACCTTAAGAAAATTTAGTTTATAAAATTCCAATAGTGCCGGACCTGTAAATTATACCCAGGTCCTTTCTATTAGAAGAGTCGTCTTAGACAGTAGTCTTCAACAATATAGAAATATTACTAAATAAAATATTTTAAACTCATTAAAACAAAACAGAATAAAACGAAGCGTGAACTGAGGACAATATACAGAGCTAAACAAGGACTTTATAAAGGAAACCTTTGTCCAAATACACTTCACGAAGTAACACTGTGCATAATAAATTATCTGTCAACCTCATAACAGACATGTAGGACTGGTGTAGCGGAACAACCTTGTACAGAGAGATAAAAATAAGATTTAGCGGAATGCGTGGAACATAAAGTATTGTTTATGTTTATCTCGATAGCCACGTAACTTTATCGCGCGTAAAGCGTGCTTTATTGCATAGTAGTTTGAACTCGATCGATTACATTATGGCGTGCAGGATGAGGTCTTACTTCATGCACGGATACTGTCAATTTAGAAAGTAGTAGCTTGTCAGATAAACATTATGTTGCGTAATAGACAAAATGTACTTAATTCCTTCTTTCCTCTTGAAGCATTTTCAGGTGAATCAATTCTATTCAAATTCCTTAGGGAAACCGTTAATATTGGCATTTTGTGTTACAAATATTCAATGAAATGATAGTGATTGCTTATTATGAGATAATAGTATGTACAATTTTAATCGTTAATAAAAAATTAATAATTTCATAATTAAATATATAGCAATGTGATATAAATAATACACAAGATAAACATATACTTTCTATCAAAAAAAAATTACATAGGTAGTTCGGTACTTTCAAAAAAAAATTACATAGGTAGTCAAATCGGTATCAAAAAAAAAATTACATAGGTAGTCGGTAGTTACTGCGTAGTTCGGTATGTAACTTCCGGTTTGTATTATTATTGTGTGTCCTTGAGTTGGGATGAACGTTGTCCGTGTTTTTGCAAAAAGATACACACGCCGCCGACGTCACAGCTGTCTCTGACCGCTCGAAGTGGGTTACTCTAAAAACTGGTTCGTTGGCGACAATAGTCACAAAAACTTTTTGCGGGTATATATCTACAAAATTATATATGTACTGTATAATACATAATGTACAAAAAGTATTTTCAGTACGAAAATAAAGCTTACATGTAAATCTATAAAAGAAAAGTGAATTAAAAGGAAATCCAATAAAATCTCAAATATGAAGTGTAACGTCCCTATAACTTCTTTATTTATGTGATTTTTGAGGCATCGCCACCATAATTCCACGGCCAACTAATATTAAAAATATTAATATTAAAAATTAACGAAGCAAATCGAAAAGTTGCCATCGGCGACACAGCAACGCCAAAGGGAGTGATTTTTCAACTCGCACACGACTAGTTACGCTCTATTGTTCAAGATCTTTGTTAAAAAAAGTTCGCGAGGGTGCGTCGGGTCCCCCGCTAATTTATACTACTTGCACATGTTGACACGCGTCGAAATAAAAAAATAAATAAATAAATCGCTTACAGACATGGATTTCGCATTTAAGTCGGACGTGCGACCGGCCCGACGAATGAGCATTGCTCGTTTGTGCCGAGTTGTTATGTGTTTTTTGTCGGCTTAGAATTGATAGCTCTCTGTGAACTACGCTTAAAGTTTCCAGCGCGCGATTGGAATCTTGAAAGGAACTTGAAAAATTAGGTTTATAGTAGTCTTAAATACGGCTGTTTTCAAAAGGCTTCTCCATCTGCTTTTCGAACGGAATCACAACTTTGTCGACATCTCACTAACATCAAACGTTCGTTGGAATCTCTTTGATCGTTACATATTACGTTTCTCTTGGAGAATCCCAATCTTACGTGATAATTGTACACGTAAGCGTTGTGAATTTAATAGTGTTGTATTAAAACCTAAAATTCTTTCTTAACACGTCATGACCTATTAAAACATGAGGGCCCAATATTTTACAATACACCGTCTGCCCTGCTGAAGGTATCAATACCGTTTAACAGTTAAGGCATATTAGATATTTAGTCCATTGCTAAATTATGGTGATATAGAAGATTCATTACGAATCCGTATGAGATAAGACAGTAGGTATATCTGATATCGTAGTTAAAGTAATTAATAATCGAGATTCTTTCAAAATTCCTCTTTGTTTTGATAGAGTTACTGCGTTCTGTGACTCGTATTAAACTTAAGTTATATTTTAAGCTATAATGTGCTAGAAAATTCGTCTGAAGCCCAGTATTTGGATCTAATTACAAGTCAGCGGAGGTCACACGAAAATGTCAGAAGATCGTAAGCTGTCACCCCTTGTAACTCGATCGCAGTTAGATTTCGAATATCTAATTCTAATGACCGTGATTGGCTCCCTCAGGACACAATCATGATTTTTAGAACTTTGTACACGTGTTCAATTTTGAGCCCCTCTGCAATTTGACCCTGAGCCATTATTAACTTCAATTTCAAGTTGTTTCTGCTTTGTGTTTGATGCAATGGGTGCTACTTTGGGATTCAAAATCCATTCATCCCATGTTGTATTTACTAAGGTGATCCTTTGTTCAGTTGTGTTTATATTTTAACAAAGAACCTACAGATATAGTCATGTACCTACATATATAAAAATTGTTTCCAATAACAAATGAGGTACACAATCTACAGATTACACTTACCACAACATAGTTTTTAATTTAATTGTAATATAATACGAACAAAAATGTTTTAATTATTTCAATATTCGCAACCACTAAGAAATTAAGTTTCTAGATTGATACATAACGCACTGAAATGTTATTTTATACTGTATCCGTTCAGTACGATATTTTATGGGTTCAACCAGCTCTTACTTATATAATTTACTTCACAGGCAAAATATTCCAAGCGAAAATATCACAAGGCCCCGGAATGTCACGGTTAATGAAATAGCACTTAACGTTTACGACGCAAAAAATGCAAGACGCAACAGAACACATGTGCTCTGAATTGGCCTCAACCAACGACGGAAGGACGGATTAGCCTAATATGAATTTCGTGTTACAATGTTTGTGTTGTAAGCTATTCTGATGTTGAGACAAATTGTTGACACAGTGTCATCTTTCACTAGCGCTATCTGCTTCAAACGGGGACAGCTGACACCTACAGAATGAACTTTTGGACGCGACTGTGCTCTAGCACAACGTCCCCCTTAATTTTCAAGTTTGTAACTTTTGTATATGTAGGTACGACGGGCTTAGTTTTGACAGGCGACGTATTGTTATGAAACTCCGACGGAGTACGGAAATGCGTCGGCGACGTTTGTGACGTTTCTTTTCCACGACTTCAAAACCGGTCGCGTGTGGGCTATTGGGATAACAAAGGGACATTGATACACTATCAAAATGTTTAAAGTACCAGTGATTACAATGCCATTTCTATGAAGGGCTTGTAAAAAAGTTAAGTGTAAAATCTATACACACGTACACACACACGCACGCATACACACATCACACACACACACATATGCACACCGACACACAAAAAAAATTTCAATGTTTTAGGCACAAAGTCCCTAAAAAAATCTGCAAATGTGACTAATAATTAATGAAATTACAGTTGTTGTTTTGTTTCAAAATTGTTGATAGATATCTTTAGCACAAATCGGTAAATCTACTCAAACTTTACCAGATAATATACGACGACAAGTTCAAACAAAAAAGGAAGTAACTAAATCCAATAATACATTACTTTGTTTGCTTCTGAACAGTCACTTTTAATAAGATATATCGTCGCACAGATAAAAGGGTGTAGTTTGCAAAATGAATGCTATCTGATCGGTCTCGGCGCTCGAGACGAGCAAAAAAACGGATTTTAGCGATCGCCCTTACGATAACATTTACTTAATAGGCGGCTGACATCTGCGTTAAGAACCTTCCAAATTTAAATCGTTACGCGCTAAAAATTCAACACATAAGCTGTAATTTATTATACGTATCCCTACTTTTTTTCATTTCCGCTCTTATTGTTGTAATATGGAAAATAAAATTATTTTTTAAACGACCGTTTATATGAACCGTAGTCACGAGTTACGACATGAGAGTCACGGTGGCAATATTCATAAAAGTCACAGTTTTGTCCGAAGCGAGATCAGAGATACGAACCATTTTTCAAATATCTCATTGAGCACAATGACATACAACATTATGCCTATTGTTAAGTACCCCGAACGATTGATTCTGTTTATTCTTATTATTCTTTTTTAGCCGTATTTCACGCAGCATCCATCACGCATTAGACACAAAAGATAGGCGTCGTTTAACATTAGCTTAACTTCTTTACGCTTTGATAACCGCCTGGGGTGCTCTCTTTTTTATTAACCGACAGTGAGCCACAGACTAAAATAATTCAATCACGGCTATAAAGTACGCCGAAGGCAATGAGGCGGTTGTTATACGTAATATTTTGAACTATGTTGAATTTGTGAATTGTTAAACATTTGGTCCGGGCAGATGCGACTTTTACCTACGCATGTGTATTTTGTTAACGTAATGAGCTTTGTCAATAAATGCCGCTATCCTCGTCGTTAAAAGGACCCCAGGGCATCATTATATGTACAAC
>DWEJ01000379.1:0-17359 GCA_018245835.1 Mysoria sejanus stolli | reverse complement strand
AAACATCGTGAGGAAACCTGCACACCTTGAGTCAAAAAAAAAAATTGTTCTCTAAGGTGTGTGAAGTCTGCCAACCCACACTTGGCCAGCGTGGCAGACTATGGCCTTAACTCTCTCTTTCTGAGAGGAGACCCGTGTTCCAACAGTGGAACGACAGAAGGGTCGATATGTATGTATATGTATATGTAAGTGACACAAGGAAATCATTTCGTTACAATACCCTTTTAACAGTTCCATGTCAAGACATTAAATACTGAAGCCCTTTCCTTGAACTAGTGTTTCCCTTGAAAACTAATCAGCGCCAACCATTAAAGAATCGGACAGGGAGTTTACGTCCACTAATATATCTCGCGAGTTCTCAAGGAGAGTCCGTCTCTGAGGAATTAACTCTGACAACGCCACAATAGTCCATAATTATGAAATGTGTACTGGATTCTAAAAGGATGCGCAATTTTTCTCTGGCGCTGAACAATGCAGGACGGTAATGAAAGGAGTCAATCAGTGGATGTCTGCGAAATACGCCCGCGTTAATTTATGCACCGCTCGGCGGGAACGAAGGCTCGCGTTCCCTCGGTGCCTTAAACGCTCCGCTCTCGGACACAAAGGGCGATGAAATAGCGTCGTGCACGCGAATGTTGTGAATAATGTGAGTCAAATTTCAAAATATAAAACGTGTCTGACGCTTTCTGAATAAACGCGTGACGTGTGCGAAGGTGATGGGCCCCGTCATGTGTCGGCGCGGCGCGTGGTGTACTCGCGGGACGTGCAAGCTATACTTAACTCACATCCTAGCCTCTTATGAATTTATAGCGAACTCGGTATTATTTACTAGCATTATACGCACAATTTGCGAAGCTGTCGCAAGGGCCGGCTATAATTTCCCAATGGCAGCAGATCCATCAATACGCGGCCTCGGGCTCCGGCCGCTTTCAATTTGTAGGCCGCGGCATCGCCAGCAATTACCGTACGGACGGAAGGCCGATCATCATCCATATACGCGCTTAATAATGCCTAATGACACTTAATAAAGTTGGAAAATAAAAGTGTGACGATTATTTACAGTCTTCGCGTAAATCTTAACGGTTCATAACTACACAAACATATATATAGAGGTGTAAACTAACGTGAATTCAAAAGAAATGACGTCATAAATTGAAACGTAATGTTTTTATAAGCTTTTATTACGTTTATTACGTTTTACGTTTTACAGTTAAGTTTTCAAGCATAACGTAAGCTAAACGTAAGCATAGATTTAAAAGATGTTACAGTATTACTCTGAAATGTATAGTATTTTTTTTGTATTTTTGTCTTCGCTATTAAATATGCCCTAATACGTCTCTACATTTATAACATTCATGTAATTGATATTCATGAAATGTGTAGATGTTGCATTAATAAATATTCATGGTATGATCCATGAACAATCATAAATATTGATAGGTACCTAAGTAATAAAAGTATAAAAAATATATTTATTATTACCTCAAGTAGTTTACTTACATAAGTAGTTACATAAGTAGTTTTCACATTTTATCCAAACGTTTCGTGAATTAATATACACATTATGTATAGGCTTACCTGAAGTATATTTTCACGGGCTAGTACGACTAGTTTTCGTTTTTTATTAAAGATTCCTAGTATTGTAACTTTTACATTCACTACTTTAATAATAGGGGGACCTCTGTTCTTCAATAATAGGCGACATCTGTAATGTATTAATAGGTGATGTCTTAATTTAACGCATTTTTTTTCATACCATTTTTAACATAATTATGTATAACTTTATTTTTATATATAGAAGATTTTACTTTCTAAATACAAAAGTATGTTTAATACTTAATACACTTAAATATAAAACCCAAGGTAAGTGTTGCTGAATGTACTTATGTAATTTGAAAATTTAATCCTAATTTGTAACATATTTTTTTTTACTATTTTTATTTTTAAATTAATTTTTCTATTTCAATGCGATGGATATTTATATAGCATCATCATCATAATCCTTTTGTCGATCGATTGTTACACACGGATCTGCTCTCAATATAACATAATATCACGCATGATACGTTCCAATGGGTTAGGCGTATGACAGTAATTCTTCGACTTTTCACCAGGTATGCTATGTTCCTTTTATAATGCGATAAGGTCGTAATATGCAATAACAAAACTACATAATTTTCATAAACCCTCAGTTCGGTCACTCTCCCGGAGAGTTGTTTAATACAAACTTTTAATTAGTCGGAATCTTTTTTATCAATACTTAAATTAAAGTATTTTGCCCACCAAATTATATCAAAAATGTTGTGATAAAATAATAATTTGTCAAAGTGGGCTAGGTCATGTAGTCATTTTTGCATTTATATTGTAGTTATGTAGCATTTGGTTAAATATTTAAAATGTTCATTTCTTTTGAAATATCAGTTTTTCACACTTTACTCCAGTGATTTTTTATTAGATATTATCATTACATTACCCGGGGCCCTTTAGTGGATAAGAGGACAGAAGCAAGTGCCAAATATCACACCGTTACAATCTGACGTGTTACTTTTAGACGTCATACACGCTCATGAGCTTATTTGTAAAATTACCCACGACGTCGATCGCAGCTCGATTATGACGGAGAAGAATCATCATCACCTTGCCTTTTTATGATACCAATATTGAACTGTTCCACTCAGAACAAGACGGGTTGAGGCCATAGCCTCTCACACTGGCCAAATGCTGATTGGAAGACTTTAAAATTTATACAGAACTTAATAGAAATCTAAGAATTGCAGATTTCCTCACGATGTTTACAGGAATAGAGTTACACTGCAGTCTACCACGTAGGTCAAGAGCTGATTAGCAGACGTTACATGCTTTATAGAATATGATGACAAACCATAAAGGTGAATATATTCAGAGAAATTTTAATAAATAAAGCCTGTCGAAGGACCCCACGATTGGTCTGCGTTAATTTCGAAACCAGTTTCGAGAACGATCGACAACTAAGCGGTTAGATTGCACCAGATGGTGCGTTATGCAAATTACATCAATAGCCAATGTAAATAAATTTATATTGTAGTTTAATAAATGAAGCTAATGTAATATCAGCTACAGGGAGCTATAGGGATCTAGATATTCTATCCTTCACCTATATCATACAAGGGATTGTCTTTTGAATTGTTTTGTAAATATTTTTAAATTCTTTTTGATTTTGATGTATGGTTGTAATGATCTTTATGTTTGTTATTCTAATAATGAAATATACTCAGGGCGAGTAGACTCGAAAGAAAACGGTGTTAATCCAGTTTCCACAATAGCATTACGATTTACATCTAGTACAATACATGGATGTATATACTGGGCAGTTAAAGGGTTACTACCATACATTATCAGGCAAAAAGTAACTATGTTGTTGACCTGTCTTTTAAATTTGCTGAATTCTAAATTTAAACAAGTTATTACTTCTAAATAATTTACCATCAAAAGGTACACGACTGTGTTTGCCAGAAGGGGTAGGCAGAAGCATGTAGTACACTCCCACGACACACCAGTACTGTTATACATTGGTCCAATGATGGCATAGGGGCAGTCTATTGCCATACGCAGTATGCAAATCCAGGCTTCATACAACTACGGAGAATTCATTTCGTATAGTTTTAATATTGACTATAGTTCTTTAGAATAGTATTGTATGTGCTATATATACACTAGAGAGGCACAAGGAAGTAAATTACAGAATATCAGTCTGAGGAAGCATAAGATATTAGTGTTTTCACAATTATGTAGAATACTGATTTTCATATCTTGGTATTGTCTATGGGTTGTTGAAAAAATAAAACAACAATTAAATTTCTTGCTTTCAATTTATTAACACTTAGGGCTGAACCCTGATATGTGTCACTACAATCGCGATACGCCCACATTTTACATATTAATTTAATCTTTAATTGGTTTATACATATTGTTTTCCACATAATCAGATTCATGACAATTCTATATACTTAAATTATAACTATGAAAAAGTTTTTTACAGTTCGGATAATTTGATCGACACGGTTTATGAATAACAAATATGTTATAAAAAGGATACATTACATTTTCAATTACAATTTTGATTGTGATATTGAGTCCACTAAAACCGTAAATGACACGCCGCCATCCTGGTGCTGATTGAGTGGACGATTGTATAATAATTATAGGACAAAAAATTGAGGCAATATTTAAACTTTGCTTCACATTTGAATACATATGTTACAAAAAATGCTATTATTTCTATGACATTCTGTGATTTATTACAGACAAAAAATCGATTAATTTATTTGAAGGTTATAAATATCAGAGGTCCGTTATTCTAAAATGTGAGGTACATGGCGACTTATTTCTACTACAAGTTTCCTCGATATCATCCCTTATACATTACAAACATCTACGTGTACTCTATATACAGTGTTATATCTATAAAAATAATTTAATCAACCACAATATACAATACATACAATTCTTACGCCTAACAGAGATGGAATATAAATAAGGCTTACCGTTAAAATTTACACTCGAATACTAGTAATACTAAATATATTATATTTATCACTGACATTATTTCACCATTATACAATTAAAATATCATAATATTTGCTACATCATGTGTAAGAAAATAATAGCTTCGTTAACATTCACATAACCATTATTATTACATGTATTAATTTAAACTTGCTTTAATTCAAGTTTGTATCAATTAGACATTTTATAGACACAATACAATTAGACCGTAGTAATAATTATCACAAAAATTAAACATGAACATCGTTTTAATTTGCTATATTGCTAAATCTTTACCGCAGATTATAATTATCGTGTTCTGAAAATATTACACCGATAAAATCATCAAATACATATATATTTTGGAAAATTATACATATATAACAATATATGTTGTATCAATCATATCTTAACAATCAAACATCTACTTTATGATGATCACCGACGATAATATCAATAAGGAACGTTTCGTTGCAGAATACTGTATTTCCGACGAATTTGTGTTGAATTTTGTTGCGGAGTTTAATAGAACGAATGATTTGGCATGAATAAGGTCTATGTTAGTGTCTTTTATTTATTGTATTTATGATATCAAGGTTAACAATCAATATTGATTATAAAATGTTAATTCATGTGGCTTATGTCATTATAAGTCTGATCATTAAAGAAACGAAAATGAAATGGCTTAGCTTATAATGTCGTCTCACTCGCACATTATTGCTGTCCACACTTGCACAGGTACTGCATCTTAAAAATATTCCGAACCAATCTGCTACCTCTGGTCTTGTCTGCGTTTCAAGACTCGCGATGATGTAAAAATATTGTTAAAATGTCGTATTTGTTTTTTATTGCTATTTAAAATATAATTTTATAATTCTTTAAGCTGTGCTATAAAATGTTTTTTTATCATTTTTATTCTAAACATACAAATGAAGGATTGAACGTAAATATCGTTTGCTGAAAAATCAAAATACTTGTGAACATCTTCATCGAACTAATTTCCTGTTAACTCAAGCCACCATTTTAATATCGTCTTTTTAATGGTTCGGTTAATAGAAACATGAAATTTTAATAATGGAAGATGTCTATCAAATAAATTCTCATGTAGGTGCTATAATTAAAACCTATACAGTAATTCACATTTAAAAGAAGTAAGTACTTATGAGTATGTTATGTTTTAGGAATGTATATTTATTCTCATTGTTCTCAAAAGTCGAAACATAAAAAGTTTATTTTTGTTTTAATAGAATTCACATTCTTTGGTTCGCATTTTCATTATACATATATTTAAATAGGTATAATACGAAATCCTTTCAAAAAATATTAATGCAGGAACGAATTATACATTTCAGAGTCGGTTTAACTGAGGTTAACATTAACGTATTATGCAGGTAACTGTTAAATGTTACTATCTATACAATAATAAAAACTATTAGATTTTTGGGTAGTAACCATCAAATTATGTTTAACGATACAACTAACGACAATCTAGATAGTTATTTAAATATAGACAGTAGGAGTAGGTACCATTTAAATTTACATGCAATATTTTATAGTTAAAAATTTTCCAACCGTCGAATCTCTCTGTATTGGCTCACTGTAATCACTACAACACCTTGATCTTCCGTGAAATAGGTATAGCGACCACTTCGTTATAAACGTCAGTTGTTCTTGGAAAGTTGTCACGGGAGCGTATGCTTTGGTTTTGCGTTCACAGGGGATGCCTCGGCGAGGGCGAGTGTTCTGGTCGAGCTGCGGCGGAAGGGTGCGCTGGGGGAGGGTAGGGGCAGTATCTGAGGGGAGCAGGGGGTTTCTGTAGCCACAAGTCTGGTGGTAACGCCAACGGTTGCGGCCAGGCTGCGGGCCACGCTCGGCCACCCAGCGCGAGCAGCTGCAGCGCGGGAGGCGTCCTCGCCCAAGCCGCTCGCTTCTCGGCCTCGTCCTCCCCGGCGCTGGAGCCCGTGTACAGCCGAAGTGGAGAGCGCAGCAATTGCTGCTCCATCAACATCAACTCCATGGGATCTCTGAAGAAAGAGGAAATTTTTTATTATTAACAATTTGTTTTGACCATTAACCAATCTTGCGACCATTTTGAATGTGTCGAAATAAGGTGTATATCTGTGACTATGCAGAAATAGACAATTAACAGAGATCATAATAAAACCGACAGTTTGATCGGAGGGAAGGAAGGACATTTTTATTAATAACATTTCATTTCGTTAGTGCCAAATATTCAGTAAGTACTTGATATTTCAGTGTGTTTCTTTATATTCATTCACATAAGGTAATTATTCAAGTACTTCACGAAACCACCAGTGAGGTCCACCAGCACATTGTAACGCTCGAGTTGCGTAGATAAAACGCTTATCCTCTCTACTGCAACTCGTTTGAAACAGCGACATAGAGAGATCTAGAAACATTGATGAGCCAAGGAAGCGGAAGCGTTTCGTAGATAGTAACAGCGCCTATTTCAGAGTATTTGATTGTGCGAAGTCGCCCGCAGATTCTGATTCTGCGAACGCGTGTTTTTGTGAGTTGGTCTGTTCGTTAGCTTTCATTGGAGCATGGCCTATAAACGGGTTCGCGGAAAGACAGGCCACCGGCGGGCCACGTGGCGTTTTCGAATCCCATAAAACATTATTACACTCGTCAACTGCACGAGTTATGCAAAACTCCATAACAATAACCAACGATTTCTGCTCATTATACGAAGCGTCTAGCGGTTCTCAAACGAATATTCCAATGAATAAATATGGATTGATTTTTGCATATATCAAAATACGCTTAAATGTCATGTTAATATATATTTTTGTTAAATTTTTGAATGTGAATATATTCGTGTAGTTTGTTCTAATGAAAATATGGATTTCTCCATATTTTCATGAGAACAAACTAAACGAGTATATTCACATTCAAAAATTTTATAGATAGATATTTCTATCTATCTATTAAATCTATCAAAAATATAATTTTCTGTCATTTCCACGTATGACTGACTTGAAGCTTGAAAAAAATTAATAACTAAGTAACAATTAATCTATACTAATAATATAAAGCTGAAGAGTTTGTTTGATTGTTTGAACTTTGAACGCGCTAATCTCAGTATATATTGGTCCGATTTGAAAAATTCTTTCACTGTTAGATAGCTCATTTATCGAGGAATGCTATTTATCACGCTAAGATAAAAATAAACAATAAAAATATTGTGACAACGGCAAAAATTAGAGCTTTCTTTGCGTGCGCTAAATAAACAGTGAAAGTTACTCAAAAGTCATGTATTACAAAATTGTTCCCCTCTAAAATTTCTAAATAAAAGTCCGCGACAGCACATGTCTAGCTCTAAATGTTAACCCACCATAACCATTTTTATCGTTAACAAAATAATACATTATTTGCAGAGGTGTTTTAATAAACATGATATTAATCCTTATCCAAATGAGTTATTTATCACAGGCACTTATTTTTAAACATAATCGCCCTTGACAGTATTTCATTTCAACCAATATATAAGGATTTATTAAAGTTTTTAAAATAATAAATACGTAATGATACCAGGCGCGCACGGCGCGGGCGTGTAGTGTACGGCGCGGTGAGGCGGGGGAGGGCGACAGTGTCGATAGCTGTTTTTTTACGTAATAGCTGCTGCTATGCTGCTGCTGTTTTACGTAATAAGACTATAACATTATTTTTACACCACCAACTGGTCTCACAACGAAAAGTGCTAACGGTTATCTGCACACTGCAAAAATACGTGAAGGAAGACCTGAAATATATGTGCGAAACTAGTCGGGTCATCACGGGTAATGATACATGAGTTTAACTGGTACATATTTAATAATAAAAAAATAGTTCATATTTAAAAGAAGATTGTGATAATCACGCCGAGACGAGTGACGTTTGTTTCGTCGAAGCACATTTACGAGGCAAGCAGTTAACGAGGCGCAATGAGCTAGTCCTTACCGCGCATTGATGCCCTTTATCGGTTCCCGGAGGCTGTGACCGGCCGCCCGCCACCGCGCACACTTCGCGCTAAGCCCGCTATTTTTGCCACTCTACGAACTATACGCGCACTCCCGACTGCAGTTAATGCGTCTTGCGAGCTGAGGCAATTGAAATTTTAAGCGACGGATTCACGGGCCTGACCATTAGAGTATTACGTGACTTAGCTTTTTAGAGGGAAAAGAGAGCCAATACTTAGCAGTATTTACCTGGTGTTATTTTCCATAAAACGTCAAGTTGCGTCATATTATTGTTAGAAACGTAGCCAGCAAGTAGCTTGATTTCAACGTTTTCTGTTAGCCCCTAGTATGTGCGATGCAGTCTCGAGGGACCCTCAGTGGGTGTTGCTCATGCTTTACCTTGGGTCTTGCTCATGTCACACGTGATGTGGGTCGTTATTAATAGGCCACGCATCTTGAGCGTGCGAGCGGAGCGGCAAATGAGCGTGACGGTTCGCCCAAGCCGGAGAGAGGCTCAAAATTGGCATGACATCATGAGATGCCGTGTCGAATTTAATCTATCACCATCGGCGGCCCCAGGCGCCGGCGTGTTCTCGTCGGGAATTAAAACAGGTAGTGCCCACACACGCTACCCGAAACGTAGCTTTTTTATTAGAACCTTAATTTCTGTAAAAAGCTATAATAAAAGCCGTGAATGATAATTGGTAGAATATCATCGCACGCATCGTTTGTCACGACACAGCAAATTAACCAACGACCGAGCATCACTGAGCCCATTGTAGTGTTAAATTTAGCACATCACGACTGAATTAGATAAATTTATATCAGATCTTTGGCACTAACAGTTCTCGCATATAGCTTAAGTCTTACTCCTTCTCGGAAAATATGCAACTTATTATAAATATCATGTGAAGTCCTTATATAGAGGTACGTAATTAGATGGGCTGGTGTGTTTTTTAAAGTAGCCTCCCCGAGCATCGACTATATCTGATTAAATACGGACATAATTATACATACTGCCCGGCGGACCTCGGACATTACGACTAATCCTTTCACCACGATGGCTGATCACTCACAATCAGTTAACGACTCGACGAAGAAGAAATAGGTGCGACATTATTTTTTCGTCAATACAAAAGTTACCTTAGTATCTTTGACTTATCAAAGTCAAGTGAGGGCCGACGGAGGTCGAATCGAGTGGTCGTGTCGTTTCGGGTGCTGCGGGGGCGTTAATGGCGTATTTATTACGATCTCGGCATCGGCCGTAATAGCCGACACTGACGGCAAATTACAGGGCGGCTGCTCTCTACCTCCGCGGCTAGAGATGGGGCGATGGCGTATCGATGACACGATATAGCTGTAGTGGAACTTATCAAGGTCGATACAATACTTGAAAAATAAAAACACCCTATTATCAACAGCATTTCAAATCAAATTTCAGGCATCACTTTTTGAAATAGTCGCATCTACATACTACTTGATTATTCAATTGCATGACAACCTATTATATTTACTTCGCCTCATCATATACTTGTCAAATTTACGCAATACGTCTAAAGTGTTGCTAATCAAAATGCTGACATTATTAATTTTTATATTAATGATGTCGTTTTCTTGAGTCATAAGTTTTTTTAACAGGTTTGAGTCAAACTGCGCGTATTCGACTCCCACCCAGAGCAAACATTTCGTTAAAGAACACAAGTATTTGTCTTGTCTGGGTATAAGAATATTTATACAAGTACGTATATCTATGTAGGTGTGCGACAGTTTTACAGTAGTTTACCAGTCGTCGGGTCCATGCGACGGAATGTGCCTATTTGAGAATAAACCGGCCTTGTGTGGAAATGTACCAAAATATTTATTATTAAATCAACGTGCACCAAAACAGAGTGACAACACTATTCAATAAATCACACCACCAACACGTCTATTAGGCGCATCAAAAACGACTTCGACATATTATGCCCAGTATACGTTTATTATTTCTGCGAAACATCCTAAGCTTATAAACGATTATTAAGGCAACGTGTAATTAGCACCTCGGATGTTTAAGCGTTCATCTTTGTGAATGTCGGACGTTGTTGTGCGCTCGGCAAAAACTTAAATTGATAATAGTTGCTTATATAATACGTACAAAGTTTAATACCTATATATCTTCGAAGGGATAGGCACAGCAGTGTATTACACTTCCACGATTCGCCAGTAAATTTATACATACGTCGAAATCAGTTGGAACGTGTTAAAGACAGTGCGGATTTAAAACTTAATCACAAAGTTAAAAGGAAAGGCGCACAGTCGAGCGCAGTCTGACTGAGCGAGAGGCGTGTCTCATTAATTAATGGACGGAGAGTCACCTCCGCCACCTCGAGTGACTGCGCACCAGTTCTCACATCATGCCGATACATCACGCTCATTGCCCGACAATTTTGGACGTCAGCGCGAAAACTCATTAAGGCCGCGCCCCATTACTTACGCGAGTTACTTTAATTTGTAGATAAAAATGAACATATATGAGAATGTGTAATATGTTGGGACATAAATATAACCTGTACTTTTATTTACTGCCTCGTTGGTCTGGTGGTGGCGAGCGCGAATGTCGTTCGAGAGTTATGGATTCAAATCCCGGATCGAGTACTATTAGATTTTTCTAATTAGAATTTTTAGTTAAAATTTTTAGAAGTGCCTCGGTGTTTGGGAGTCTGGAACTCTGCCTACCTCTTCGAAGATTACAGGCATAACGTTAGGCGTATCTATATTATAAACATTATTGTCTATACCTACTTACATACATATGTATATTATTTCTAATTGTATTTACAATTATTTCTCACTTAAGATTAGGTTACATTAGAAATTTCTTTAGTGTAACGTTTAAATAACCCAACAACACTACAGTAAATTTAATATTAAATCTACTTCCATTTACATTCACAATTAAATCACTACGAATCTATTAATAGTTCCACTTAAACGGTGAACGTAACACAGAAGGAAGTGCGAGCGGCCGTACTAAACAACTTTTTAATATCTGACACCGTCACATCGAGTTTGAAGAGAGTGGCAGATAGCGTAGTGGCAATTTACTATAAGATATTGTCGATAGTGTAACGCGTTCAACTGAATTACTGCATCGAGTCGTGGACGTTGGAGAGATACTACTTACTTCATGCCAACGACACGACCACGACTTTACTAACGACAAAAATATTTTAATAATAACAAATTACTACGATTACGACCAACGACATTACAAAACAACATGGTATGCTTACAAATAAAAATTGTAACTTACGGTACGAGTATATTGTGGCAAAAATAACCGAAAAAAATTCACAATGGACATTTTTTAAATTATATTGTAATGTTGACCCAAGGACAATCGGAAATAATTTGTACATATACTTGTGAATATAAATCGTTGTCGTGATAAGTCAACGTTCACTTTTGCCCACAGTAGCGTGGCTGGCACCGATCACGGTACACGCGAGACAAGCCTCTAATTATTCGACCTTTCGTTCAATACACCAGAGAGCCGAGATTATGACTTGCTGAGCAACACGTTCGTATTAATGCACAGATGGGAATTGTTTTTACAGGTTTGTTACACACTTAAAATATCTACTCGCTGAATAATTTAATGTCAATAGTTTTATATTTTGAAGCTGCGATTTGTGCTAAATTCATGGATTCAAATAAATGGATTATGAGACTACCTAGAACGTCTCCATAAACCGTTACATATCACTGTACCAATTATAGTTGATGTTTGTGACTGTACAACCTTTCTTAGCATGTTTCTGCAGGTGTTGGAAATTTGAAACAAAATTGGGAGCGACTGTACCACCTGAATTTCTATTATCGAAACTGATTAAAGACAAACTTTCTATTGAACTACAAATTATCAAGCTACTCTTTAACATCGACTGCCTCATTGGTCGTGTTTTTCAAAACAAAACAACAAAATTTTCTAATTTAGATTTTCTAGTAGTAGTTCGGAGAATGGATATGCGCCCGATGCGTGGCAATAGGCGTACCACCTATTCCAGCCTGGGACGTAAACGTAACTGGTGAAACGTGGGAGTGTTCTGCATCCCTCTGCCACCTCTTCAGGTATTACAGGCGTGAAGCTACGTATTTTTTTAACGTTTTACTCTTTAACATATTATTCTGTTTATTACCAAAAACAAACTGGCAACCCTTCATACAATTATCAATTTAAAAACATATTCAGTCAAAAAGGTTTTTGAACATATCAGAACATATCGCAATAGTCACTTAAGCTGTCTGTCCGTAATTAGAAATGGAGCATTTACAAGAATCCTTCACGAGAACGTCGCTCGGCACCGAAAACGTAGAGATTGGTTGTTCCTCCAACAGCATCTCCGAGTGCCGTCAATCAAACGCTGTGAACTATCAACGCGCCAATGCACTATCAATTAATACCGATCGGTAGCCGCGCACTGACTGACTCGGATTACATTATTAATACGCTCAATAATTCGTTTGATCGATTCTTTTTCGAACGTCCGATGACTCAGATGGACGCATCGGTCAAGATTTCTATGCGAGTTCTAGTCGATAGTCAGTTGGACCCGATGGATTTTTTTTGGTATGTTAGGAATGTGTAGTAATTGCTTAGTATATTAGATGGTCTAGCGTAGTAATTTTAGTATAACATGTTAACTATGGAATAAAAAAATTATTAGTTTTTAATTCAGTTAAAAATCTATTAATTTTTTTTATGATTTTAATTTATAAACTATTGGCATACCAATATGGACACATTGTAAACTGAGGATAACTTGGTAGATGTTATAATATTAAATAATTCAAAATCCCTGAACCCAATAATGATTTATTTGATGGAAATCAATTTACATTGAAAGTTCCGTCTCAATGAGAAATAAATTTGCGGGCACTGTACCGTTTTACTGTTTTTTTTTCCCGTCCCGACACTTTCTACCTTTCTAGTACTGGACACGGGAATTCTCTTTTAAAACTCTTTTAACCCACCCAGGGTTAAGGCCATGTCTGCCATGCTAGCCGAATGTAGATTGGCAGACTTCACATGGCTTAGAGAATATTTTATTTTTCATGAACTCTAAGGTGCAAAGGTTTCTTCGCGTTGTTTTCCTTTACCGTTATAGGAAGTGACATTTCATCCTAAAACGCACATTTCGTAAGGAGCTGCGCGCTAGGATTTGAACCCGGGCTTCCGGAATGAGAGGCTGAATTTCAAACCACTAGGCTATCATTGCTTACTGTATACAAAATACTTATACACCTTTTCGCCTTATCGCCTTATCACCCAATTTCACTGATCTCTACCACTAAGCATTTCTGATTATAATATTTAAAAAAAACGTAACTTCACGCCTGTAATCCCCGAAGAGGTAGGCAGAGGAATGCAGAGCATTCCGACGTTTCACCGGTTACGTTTACGTCCCACTATGGAATAGGTGGTGAGCCTATTGCCATGCATCGGGCACATATCTAGACACCGAACCACTACTAGAATTTTAATTTAGATTTTCTAGAAAATTTCTAAATTAGAAAAAAACTTTTGTAGTGTTCGACCTGGGAATCGAACCCGGGACTTCCCGATCGGCAGTCGCACTTGCAACCAACATGACCAACGAGGCAGTCAATAATATAAAATATAATATTTTAAAATCGTATTAAGGTCTAAAATTATGATATCTGGTAGTATATTTCTAGCTTAGTGTTCAGTACAAAGTAATGTTAGAGTTCAAATAGGAAGACTTCTCTGTGGTTAATTATAGATACTTATACGTAAATGAAATCTACGTAGTTTTGTGGCTTCTGAACTTCAAATTTAATATGTCAGCTGCTAAGGCATGTAACATCAACTTTAATACGTGAGGAACAATTACCGAAAGGTGAGATGAGGTGGGATTGGTAGGTCAGAACCGGTCGCAGCGCCAGCGCTGGGCGATGGGCAGAGATAATAGAAACGCAGTTTAATTTGTCGTTTAGGGCATAATGAGGGCCGAGCCCTGTGATTACGCGGCCGCCGCCGCCGGCCGCTGTTGACGTGAGCCGTTTCCACACCACGGCCAGCGCAGGGCTGCCATGCCACCTATTTATATACTTCATTTTATATAGCGGTACGCAAACGTAACTGTTGAAACATCAAAGTGTAGCAAATTCCAGTGCCTACCCCTTCGGCGATAACAGGCATGATGCTACATTTTTGTTTAGGTTTTTTATATACTTCATAGTTTCTGTTTCTTTTATTTATAAAATGTTGACTGCCTCGTTGGTCGTGTTGGTAGCTAGCATGACTGACGATCGGGAAGTCCTGGATTCAAATACCGAGTCGGGGACTATTTAATTTTTCTAATTTTGATTTTCCTGCAGTGGCTCCGAGTCTGCATACGTGCCCAGTGTAGCGCAATATAAAATTAGATCTCAACGAATGCGATTCCAAAATAATATATTAACGCACACATTTATATATCTAAGTCATACAACACGAAATCCTTGAGAACAGCTACACACAAATTAGACAAAGAAATATTATCATTGATTGCAACCTTTTTATTGACAACCCTAGAGGTACATTCGCTCACAACTGCGTACCATCGAACGTGTTAACTCACTATAATTCACGTGGAGCCACTCTACCGCTCTACTACTTCAGCTCTACCCAGAAATGCGCGCGAAGTTAAATCGAGACTCGAAGTTAGAGCCATGGGAACGCCCGCGCGGCCCGCGGCGAGCGCCTCGCACCCAAACACCGTCGCTTTAATGACTGGAAATCGGTATTTTATGGAACGATTTTTTTTGGAACAATTTTATGAAATTTTTTTCAAATGAATTCATAAAGCAAGTTTTTTGCCGCAAGTTAATACGCGTTACATTGCTCAAGTTATTCATAATTCGTAAACGCGAGGTAATTTCGGAAAGCTCGGAGGTGATTGTAGAACGAAGCAATAACAATAATATATTTCGATTAAATTGTGTTTTCTACGTTCATATAGGTAACATTACAACGTTCCTCAAATACCATCTTTGGATAGTTGTCTTTATTGGATTCGCAATAAGCACAGATATTTCATATAGCATTGTTAGTACAATTTAACTGAACACAATCTTCATTCATTCTAACTAGGTAACGTCACGCCAGGTATTTCCAAAGAAATGGGCAAATGACTATATAGAGATATAAGTACCTACTTACACCCTTTTGTTTCACCAATTTTGTTCCAGTACAACCATGGAATACCTTAAGGAACATTCGAGGCAGTCAACTAATTAACGCTTTAGTAAACACAATTATGGCTAAATATACAATAATGATAGGAATCTCTACATATAACAAGATAAATAACACTTAATGTAACTGTTTACGTGGAAATGAAATGGAACTTAATTTCAATTGTTCATGTCACAAAAGTGACAAAAGTAAATTGTCAAATGTCAAACCCATAATCCATCTGTACAGTCACTGCGATATATGTTATTCATTAATAAACTAACTTTCGTCTATGACCACTTACAGGCTGACCTCGCCGTTAAACATGTCATGTCTAATGTATTTTTGCCTTTCGAAAGTTTTTAATCGAAACACAACAAAACAATCATTGTTTAGCGACTAAAATATTCTTAACCTTGTTGATACCGAATTTTTTTTATAGCAATGGGATTGCGTTTGATTAAAATATCACCTGGCAGGAAGCGACAAGTTCGCGTAGAAAGTGTTTATTCGTTATTGACTTGAAGTTCTAGTTGGAACGAATCGGGAAAAGGACTTCTTACGTGTATTAAGACTTATTAAAACAATTTTTACGTGTATTTACGTAACAAAACGTCACGCGTGTAATCCCCGAAGAGGTAGGTAGAAGAATGAGAATACTCCGACGTTTCACGAGTTTACGTCCCACTATGGAATAGGTGGCGAGCCTATTGCCATGCATCAGGCATATATCCATACTCCGAGCTTCGACTAGAAAATCTAAATTAGAAAATTTTAGTAGTGCCTGATCCGGGAATCGAACCCGGGACCTCTCGATCGGCAGTCGCAAGTGCAACAAACACGACCAACAAAGCAGTCAATTTTTACGTGTATTTCATTTTAGATATGTTGAGTGGCGAATAGCACAATGATTTAGGATTCCAGTGTGTCACGCTTATTGATCAGAACTACAGTTCGAATCCCTGACACGTATTTTTTTACATTATAAAGTTTATAGTAAACAAATCGATGGTAAGTCATTGCCATCGCCCATGGACATCACAGTAAGCTTAAAGGTCGAGGCGTTACTAGAAATTTATTATTAAATAAATAAACCAGTAGATTCGTCTTTATCGGTTGAACAAAATAGATGAATCAAGCGCAACAAACACAATGCCCTCAGGGAAACAACACTTATTAATTAAAATCAATAAATAATGTAGTTACATTCTAACATCTATAAGTTTATGTTTACAAAGTTATAAAATAATCGCTTGAAACGTTGTGAGCGTCGAGTGATATTTAATATTGAAGAGGACGTTGGTACGCGGTAGGGACATAAATATTAGATCTAAACAATTGTTTTTGTTATTCTATGCATCATGGAATGAATACACAATGTAAACAAATGTACGTTTAGAAATGAAAACTTACCTACTACATTTTTTTATTCTATGGCCACCTCAAGTCTCTTAAGGAGTGGGCAGGAAGCGTCAATTGGGTTTTTGTTTCTACATATACCTACTTTTAAGTTCATAAATAAAAAGTCCAAAATAGTTATATGTAATAGCAAAATAGAATGTCAGCTTATATTCTTTTTTTTTTTTTTTTTTTTTTTTTATATCTTCACGCCTATAATCCCCGAAGAGGTAGGCAGAGGAATGCAGAACACTCCCAC
>DWEJ01000378.1:0-17359 GCA_018245835.1 Mysoria sejanus stolli | reverse complement strand
ATAAAAATTAATCAAAGAATGGAATCCGAAGTCTTTAATTCCAGTGAACGTAAAACTTTTAAAATAAATATATATTATAAAAGACGCCACAGATTTAATATGTAATAAAATATATAATTACATAGCCGCCAGCAATTAATTTATCATTTTAAAGGAGGCTAACAAACATTATGCAAATGTCAGGATTCTAAATAAAAGAGCACTCGTTAATAATAAAAGTTTAAAAATACTACACACTAAGAGAATAAATGACACATTATAAGTGTCGAAACCCCTGACTAGAGAATGGCGCACAAGTCATGCTGAAACCTAATTAAAAAGTAGATATTCTAATAAAGTACCATGAAAAAATTACCTCAAAAAAGTATCAAAAACCTTAAGGCTAAACTAACCGATATATCTGTGACTAGCTCCATAAATACAATAAATAATAATAAATTAGAATTTAACAAAGACAAAGTACAAAAAGTTGCTCTTTTAACTGTTGTCAAAACCATAACTATTAATAAATTAAACAGTGCTTTAAATAATATCAGTGGGGTTGACGTGAGAAGTGCGAAGGCGGAAACAGGTGAGTCGGTTTTTTTTTCAAAACATCAAAACTGTCAAATACAATCTAATATAACATGAACACTAAACAACTAAATCATTTGCCACGATTTCTCCAGCAACGCCCTGAAAAGTTTAAGTCCTAACACTCTGCAACTGCTTCAATCAAATAGTCCGCAAGTGCTTCTTAGTAAGAAACACTTTGACTTTGTTCAATAAACGTAGCGGGCTTCAGTTCCAAAAAATCATCGACGCAGGATCAAATCGTGGCAAAGATATATTTTACCACACGTTAAGTTTAAATTACTACACAGATATAAACCTTAAGTACCGAATAGCATTCAAGTTCATTATGAAAAAATATATCATTGGAAATTTTTCTCAACTCTCCTTAATTTCAAACCACCCAAGAACAACTTAATTATGCATGTGACAACCGAATTATATAACTACATGTTTATCCCTAACAACATTTTGGCAACAAATATTTTTCTTTTACATATTTTTTTCCGCCAATTTTTAACAGTAACGTCAACATTTCTGAAGTTAACATTACTATTGTTAATTTTTTCATTTTCTTTAGCGAATTCGTTTATCATCGTCCTTAGAAAGAAGGCATAGAAAGGTGTTGATAGAAACGTAGAGACAGTGATTCCAGCTGACAAACCGACTAAACCGACACAATTTACTATCAAATTTATTTTATATATAAACTCTACCCTCAATTTATCACCTGGAATTACGTTGAAGCGAACCTAAAAAATAATTATCCATAAACTTTTTTAGACGTTTTTACTTTTAACCTTCTGTGATCAGTCTTAAAATTGAGTCATACGACCTAAGTAAGAAATGATGAACCCTTAAAATTACCTTAAAACATTGCTAGGCCAGATTTATAACTGAATTTGCTTGAGGTGTTTGGGGTAAACTGTTAGAACAAAAGTAGAAGTAGTGGCGCTATTTTATGGGAAACTTGAAAATGTAGAGAATATGAAGTGTAAGGCGACGATTTGATGACGATTTTTTTATATAACTAATTGTTGTTCTTCTTCTTAGTAACAATTCACCCTTCGATTTGACGAGTCGTCACGATACCCACAATGTCCGTACTTTTTTTTCTACAATTAAACCAGAAACGGGAAAGTTTAACTGTCTAAGGAAAAGGCTTCTCCGCTAGTAAGGCTCTCGGGGAAACTAATTTACACCGACCCTAACACATACTTTATTGTTTTTAGAGTAATCAACATTGAATAGTTTTTATTTTATATTTACCTTAATACTAAAGAGTACAAAAAATAAAGGAAATATCATGAATATATTAAAAACAACAAGTTATTAGCGAAATCTATCGCATTTCATATAAGAACAACATTGTTTTTTTTTCGTTAGAGTAACATTATCCATACTTATAAGGTAGATGTGAAACAGACCGATAAAGATACTCAACAAGTGGCCGGGCGGCTTCCGAAGGCGAACGGAGCGGCACCCGCTGAACCCAGTATCGTTTATCTACAACACTCCATCGTTTCCCTTCGATTATCCTCATTGTATCAAAAATATCTGCTAAAACAGCCCTTTCCCTTAGAGAAAACTCCATAGAGTACAATTTGAACAGTCTCAAAGTAACTAATGTAGGTAACAATTATTAATGTTTTGGGGATATGCACGAATTGAAATTTCCAAATCAACAACTATCAATACTTTAGGACTTAGATGAAGCGATACCTACACAGAATGCTACGGCAACATCTAAACTAGATATTATATACGGATACAAGATTATAATTAGTACATATATTTAAATCGTACCATAAATGCATCATAATGATCGTTTGAAACACGGAAAAATTTAAGTCTGTACAAAATTTAAATGACTTTTTTCATACTTAAGGCCACAGCGTATAATGGTGTCTCAGTACGTATTAGTAAAATTACTGCAGTTTACATGTCTTTAAAGACGTCATCGGTCTGATGACGGGCCTTATTTAAAGAAGCTTACGGTGTACTGTGCTCACACACGCTATACGTTTTCAACGGGGTGAATTTACCAGCTAGATGAAATTTTCAGTGTTTCAAATCATAATGCTGAGCGAAGCATCTTCAATAGAAAAGTGCGAGAAACAGTTCGTTTCGTCAACACATCTTAAACCTACAGTGATTATACTACCGAGAGCATTTGGTGTGACTGCTCTGCTATTAATATTCGTATGTAAAAATACAGGTGACAGACTGTTCAAAGCTCAAGGTGTCTTAACCACTAGACTAACATAGACAATGCCATATCTAAAAATACACACTACATCGTAACGCTAAGTAGGATATAATTTAAAAATTATTTTTCATAAGCAGTGTTTTTAAATCTGGCAGGATGTCAATTATGTTAAAATTTGTGTGTGGACAATTCAAGCATCATATAACTAATTAGTTTAAACTTACGTGCATACACATATTACGTTTAACATTTAATTACCTAAAAGCAATTTCACCGGCGACTAGCTTCGTTGAGAAAGATTCCAAACTATCGCTTCTTCGCTCTATCCTTTCCAATAGCTCCTCAAACATCAACAAAAGCCAATTCGTCTATTCAATTTTCATCTATTTCCAATGTTACTCCACTAAGTGGATGATATGTAACGTCTCAACGCGTGAAACAATTTACTATTAAAATTTTTTCATTTTTAACTTTTAACATCGAGAAAACTGGCTCAGTATTGTCATCAGGTCAAACTTCAAAATTTTCAAACTTCACTAACCATTCCGTCTTTTCAACCATCGATCTAATAATAAGAAACATTACTTTTGATATGTCATTAGCTAATCCATCGCCTATTCTATGCAGTTTCATTTGGAATCTTTCCTCGTACAAAAACATTATTATTAACGAAAAATCACACACACCTTATAATTATGTAGAGTAAATTACCTTAACACACGATAGGAAAATAAAGTTTGTAGTATGTGATATTGTATGTTTGCGAGTCATTCTATTCGTATTGATTCGTTCTGAGAAATTTTCATTTGAAAAAATCTCGATATAAGAGGACACAGACGATGAAGCTCAGTAAGGTTTTCATATAGGATAGGTATTATCAACACATCGGATAAATAAATATCGCTTAATGCACTGTACGATAAACCGTCTAACCGTTACGAGAGTAACATTCGTTCATTCCAAAACTATTTCATGTTCGGGCACAAACGAGTTATTCAATAATCTGTGCCAAACAACTTACAAACATACAGATTACATTAGACACTATGTTACACGAAGAGCAAAGAAATGCATAGAATTATAAATGTACGACGATTAATAATTATATTATAAATATTATATCTAAATTCAATATGTAAGTAGAATTCATATCATATAAAACACTTTACGAAAACTCCAAAATTTGTTAATCCAAAAATTATATTATTGGGAAAATAAATACTATTTATCTTAAAACGTTTTCTACTAACATAAGCGATAGTAAAATATTTCCTTTTGCAATAAAATGTGTCATAAATTCAAACGTGATTTAATTTTAAAACATTCTGAGTAATCTTTTGGGGATGGATGGTTTGTGCTTATATGCGCTTTGTTACTTTCATCTTAACATACAACAATCACATTTACAGATCGCGTACACATTAAAACAAATTTCCTAACGAAATTCATATCGGCTGGCTGCCTGCAATCACTACAATACGCGGTGGCAGTATCAATATACGACCATGTACACAATATTCAGATATTTTTTTTTACTGTCAAAAATCAATATCAGTCATCGAAATACAGTGAAATCATCGCATGCATCATATTTAAGAAAAATATCTCAAAAATCCAGTGAAACACCAACGTTCTGTGCATAATCCACTTAATTATATTCAATTAGCGAATTAATGAAATTCAACAATAATATAACGTCGCCGCTTAATATAACCATTGAAAGCGATGATCAAATATATTATAAATTATCAAAAATTTAATGTGAAAATTAATACAATTCCTGAGCAATTGGTCGCTTTGTTGCGACTGGTCTGCACAGTGAAGTATCGGACACCGCTGTCTCGCGTAAGAGCGTGCTTCTTGCTACAAGACGGACTGTTACCATGCAGACACCATTATTTAAGAATAATATCGATTACGTACATTTAATCGGTGTTTCTACATACGACACAATCGCTGTGCACAGTCAGATCTTATGCCGATCAGATTTGCGACGTAAAAGCGACAATGTATTTACAATACCAAGTAATACATAACGTATCGTTAAGTTCTATAAAATTCAAAGTTCTATAATATAGATGACGAATAGTCAACATACAATCTGACAAGCTAACATTGATACATATTATCTACCATGATGAATACATTAACAGGTGATTTTTTTTATAACCGTTTTAAGAAAAAATCGATTTCAAACAATGTTAAAGAGTACAGCTACAGATATGGTTAAATTTAAACCCTTACAAGTCGACACTACTTCTGACCGTACGGATATTTCCGAGCCGCTCATCAACAGTCCAGTAACATTCCGTTTTACATTCGAATAACATGGCCTCGATCTAAATAACATCTTACAAGTACGTTTTCATAATTTCCATTATAAAAATACACACTCTTTCTCAACACACTCTCAAACCAGCTTACGTTTCAAAGGTTCCATCTCCTAAGTCCCGGCACCCCTTACACCTAACATGTAACGCTATTAACATTCTGTATTCTAAGTTATATACAGTTGTCTACACACTTCCTGGCGATTATTATTTTTTTTACTGTAAATTTTTTGAAAACTTAATCAATGATGGTACTAAGTAAAAGCTTGAAATTTCATCAATGATCATTGTAGACCACTTCAAGGTCCAATTGATGATGATTGACGATAATTTTTTCGTTATCAATAAGATTTGAGGTGATTGTCTCTCGAGTGCGCTCGATCTGAAATATCAATTGGACCTTAATACTTACAACGTTTTCACGCAAGATTGAATCAATAAAGATAAGACGTAAGGGAGGAAAGAAAATTGAAATTGGGGTAAATAAATGGGAAAGTCTAACAAGGAACACAGCAGCATTCGAAATGTTAAAAATATTGTTCTTTTAATATTCAGCCACTGAAATGGACGCGATATTCCTTCAAGTTTCGTAAAACAAAACGACTTTTGAAATGTGATTGCGCTGATTGTAAAATTTATCATATTAATGGTCTTAACTTTAACCTTAAGAGAACGGCAGAGTATAAAATTATAAACGATCTTGTAAGCCTATTCTGTGCTTACGTTATACTAATAGTGCTAGTTATTAGTATAATGTTCCCTAGATTAATTGACTTGGAAATAGTGGTTTTTGGTTAGCGCTTAATTGAGCTCCGTTCAAATCACCGCGTACATAAGCGTGATAAAATAATTAAAGGAAATCATTTGAAAGCAGGCAATTGCCAAAATTTTTTGATTTCTATTAACAAAGCATATTCTGAAGCATTGATTACTTGAATTGTTTTTATCCTTAGTAGTTTGGAATGTTTGGGTTTACAAATGTATGACATGCACATCATATATACAATTTTTACGATTAGTATAGCAAACTGATAGAGACTATTATGATTTTTATATACGACTAGTCCACGTTGGTTTGAACAGAGCTTTCGAGGACGTGAAGCAGTGCTGCTGTAGGAAAGGGGAAACGGGGTCCATAGAGCTAGTAAAGTTAATAGCTACAATTCCGTAGAAAAGTAAAGCTTACTTCGGATATTTAAGATTACTTACTTTAGAATACAAATAGACCTTAACCCTACAATCATAAGAATTTGTAGATAAGTTACAAAAGTTTGTGTGTGAAATTTGATACTACCGCCTAATTCACTGAAGAGCGACGTTATGCAAGATTTTTCAAGAGGCTTGAGCAGTAACTTGTTCGACTATTGTCTTTACTTTTGAGACATAACACGGTGTAACATGAAATCATGCGATCTCTGTGAAGGCTGGTGTTCTTTTAAATTGTCTTCTTAGCACAGTAAAATGTTTCTAGCAATCGAACTTTATATTCAAATACTAATGAATATTCAATACAATCAATCTAATCTCTATATTTTATAAAAAGTTATGTTATAACAAATAGTGTAAATGGTATTTTAGGCAATAGTAATTATTGAATAATGAAGCTATAGTTATATAGCTAAACGAAGTTAATAGTAGAAGCAAGTTCAGATAGGGCCCATGATGTTGTTGTATGTATACAAAAAGAACTAAAATAAATGTGATTGATAATTTTTAAAAATTTGCTAATGTACACTGTGCAAACTACTACTTGGTACTGCTGATTGAAAATCACGCTCAAATGGGTGCTCGTCTAGGCTGTGTAAGGATATTTAAATCTAATGCAATACTTACGTCTTCATGCCAACGTTTGTTCCCCAACACCAACTGTTTTAATTGAATTCTTATCAAAAATGCGCACACACACATAATTCCCAAAAATATAGATAAATACACACACGCAGGATTTACCGCCACACCACGTAATGTTTGTGTTAAGGAACTAGAAAAACCTACACCTAAGGAAGGAGAGTAAGACATAGATTGTGTTTTTTTAATAAGTATCCTATCCAAAGTAATAGATATAGTACAGGAAGATTTTTTTATTCAAAGATTAAGGCACAGACTGTATATGAGACCGAGTTCCTGTAGCACAAACATTATCTGTTATCAGTCGTAACTAGTTTAGACGCACTAAAATAGTTACGACCAATTATAGGTACTAGAGCATAGCAACTACTTGGGCAAATAAAAATAAAATAAAACACACAGTAAAACTGCAATGAACTGGTATTATTATAAAAAAGCAATTATACAACAAAAATAATTCAAAACAAAACGACGTACATTAATTTAAAGAACAATTGTTTATACAAATAACTAAAAAAATATAATAATTATAACAACAAACATCGACAAAATATTTAAAGACAAAACATGTTTCAATTTTAATCAGTCCTCAAGCTTTAGAAATGCAATTTTTAAGAATGAAATGTTTTTCATGTGAAAAAATCATTTATACTTATTATATTATGCAAAAAACACAAATTAATTGCGAACGAAAATTAATTTGTAATAATAAAAATAATCTTACAACTTAAATTACCTGTTTATATGTATTAAAAATAACTCAATGTTTAAAAAAAGTTTAAAAATGGATTATAGGTTATAATAGTAAAATCGTGAAATGAGCGATTGTCATAATTTGCAAATCCGTATAAATTTGGATACACTACACTATACTTACTATAAATATAATACGTTGAATTTCAATTAAGTAGAAGCGTATGTTGTTATGGAGTGGATTTCATTCGTAGATATAGCAATAAAATTGGATATAGATGCCTATGCAGCGCCATATTAAGCTATCGTTTCACTACTTCCACGGATGAAATCGATCCAATATTACTCTAAGTAGACTTCCGATGTTTCTAACGTAACTTCAGTTATTTGGAACGAATTTGACGCTCAACGACTTCAAGGTGTCATTTGTTTTTAATATCGCGTCTCAACAATTCGTTGAAAAAAACTGAAATAAAGCAGAGACCGACGGTCCAAATTTGGAATCAAACGATAGTTACTTTCAAATTATCACAGTAGATTAAGTGAAATAAAAATATGTATCCGATCTTAAGAAAGACATAATAATTAATTTATTAGGAACAGGGCAGTCTATATATAAAATCATTGGTGATTAATCACTGAAATTTGGACTCTTAAAGATGGGACATACTTTCCACTTCACCTAATCTAATGGGCAGCGATTTGGTGGAGGACTATTTAATTGTACTATCGAAGATACGTCAAGATGATGTGCAGTCTGTACACGGCATAATGCAAAATTCAGAAATACAACAATATTATCGCAAGAACTGATCTTAAATGCTCTGAGGTTAGTGCAAGTGGCTAAAGCAAGTACTTAATCGTTAATCGTTACAATGAATAAAAGACATCGTAAATAAGTAATGAATTCATTGATATTAAAGATACCTACAACCGGATTAAGATATCGCTCCGCACCTTGCACTGACGAGTGAACAAGATGAACTAATTCAATATAGAAATCGATCAGGTAAACCTATGATTAAATTTAACAAATCAGTAGAGTATGGTACATATTTACAAACAACACTAAATATCACTTATTAAATCACAACATGGTCGTATGGCACATGTAAAGCAGGTATTGCAAACAGATGACGGTGGGCAGATCTGCGACCATCTCGAGACGTGTCTTCAATGATTATATTTAAATACATAAAAACAAAGAGCGTAGGACAATCACCAAACCGTATCGCGTATTCTAAGTAATAATCTAAGTCAGATCAATAGTTAAAAATTACTTTCGACCCCGAAGCGATGGATCGCATCAGATCTCTTTATTGTCATAGATTCAGCGAAATAATAAAAAATACTAGAAAAATCATTAATCACTAAGAAAAAAAATCAAAACTAATGAAAATCAAACTAAAATAATTCAGCTAACACACTCAAACACAAGGTAATGTAATAAAAAAAATTATAATAGCAAAATAATATTCATAAAATACAAAGTATAAACGTTACACATGCACCGAATAATAATACTACTGCTACAGAAATAAAGATGTTTTTATATAAAAAAATATCTTACCAGAATAACAAATTGTATAATTCTTTTGTATACCGAGCAAGCTATTAATACTCCGGAAGCGGTATGCGCAAACGTATCAAGGTGCTCTACATCTGCTAAAATCTCAGAAAAATCATGAAAAAAATATTTAGTGACACGACCACTTTTCTAACGTGCTCTACTAGTTACTACCGTGTCGAATCTATAAAAAAACATTTAAAAAACATACTTAGATTTGTATAACGAAACAATATTATTATCAACCAAATGTTACTAATCGTTAACAAAAAAACAATGAAATTAAGGAATTTATGGATCCGTGGGCTCTCAGTGACTAGGCGGTAATGACGTCATCTGTCAAAATTGAGAAAACTGTCTTCCAACAATAATAGTAATCAAGAATTAAATATATCATTAATCGTTTTAGTTCACATAACCTAAAATGCTTTATAATACTCGAGGTTACTATTTTTAAATATTGGCGTCATTCTAGTTCTCTAAACGGACTGAGCTCTATAAAACATTTTCGGTCACTCGCCATCTTGTGATGAAAGAACGACAATATGACCTTAGTAACATCCACTAAAGTCTATTGAAGTACGTGCCTAACGCAAGTCGCAGTCAACTTTGTCATTGATAAAACCCCTAACATCACATTTCCCTATAATTTTGTAACTTCATTCAAAAAGGGGTAGTAACTAAAGATTGTCCATATTAGCTCAATCAATTTAACACTTACCTAATAATAATGTAACAACTTCTTACATAGTTTCATAATCATAATATTTCCATCGACACAGAATAAGTGCTAATCAAAAACAGGAAGTGCCATTGTGCCGAAGAATATTCTTAAAACTAACAACAATACCACTCAATTGATCATCTCTTATTACGATAAAATCACACACTTAACGTCTAACAATTTGTTAAGTAATAATAGTTAAAATATTGGTCCAACAAATGGGCTAAATAATACAAACGCCCTTAATATTCATCCCTAATTTAACGATGCGGGATATGAAAAAATATTATTCATTAGGTTAAAAAATGATAAAGATCGAGAACCATTCGCAATCTGGATCGAACCAAATAGGTTAATCTCTATTTTTCAAATAGGTACTCAATAACAATGTCAATACTACAACTAATCTCATTAGAGTTTCGTTTTAAAAATAATGCGTGTCGAGATCTCGTGCCGTACATCGTGGTAGGAATTTTTCGTTATTCTATTTGATCACATAGAGGCAGCCGCAATTTATCACTCGCACATAAAAAAATTACTTCCAATAACCATTTGTCACTTCGCAATTTTAAAATTGACACACATGGCCAGAACCGTTATGACTGAAAGCTATTTCATTTTATAGTGGTCGTATTTGGTATAGAGTTCATCGGTCGTTCCGATCTCCTTAGATAGAGGCGTGTCGTAGTTCACATGCCTATAGGTGGAACCTGCACGTACCGGTAAATGTAGAGACGGTAGTCCTTGCTAGCAAGAACCACCGAGCCGTCATCCATTAGAGCCACGTCGAAGCACTGCGCGTGCTTCACTTTACTTTCCAGAGCCGATACTAATTGGCCATCCTGAGTAAATATGGTCAGATTAAAATTGTTGTGATTATCGGCAATTAAGATCTCTCCAGCAGCATTAATACCCACACCGATAGGATAATTTGTTACTCCCTCGCCACCAATCTGGCGCAAATAAATGCCCTCATAATTGAACACTTTGACACAATGTGCACGGTTGTCACTGATAAAGATTTCTTGTTTGTCATTAACCACAACGCCGTTAGGGAATTCTAAGTGTTTGGAGCACCCAAACTTCTGTAACACGTTACCGACTTGGTCAAATATGATAACGCGCATCACTTTGCATTCAACAACAACTATGCGACCTTTGTTGTCTACAGTAACGCCCCGGGGATGCTGAAGTATATTCGCACCGAATTTTCGTACGAATTGCCCGTACTGGTTGTAGATTTGAATCTGATGTGTGGGAGATCGCTCAGTGACGATGATATCGCCTGACGTGCGAACAACGGCCACTCTATTCGGGTATAAAAGCTGACCATCACGTTTGCCGCATTCGCCGAATTGGAATTTAAAGCGTCCTTCTTTGTCAAATATCTGGATGCGATGGTTGTTTGTATCTGCCACAATGATATCATTTTGGGCGTTTACTGCGACACCACTGGGCTCTGTAAATTGCCCTTCCATGACTCCAAATTCACCAAATTTGCAGTGATAAATCATTTTCTGTCGTTTTATTTGTGACTTCGGTGGAAAAATAGCAGTAGAGATTAATTTGTTGGTCAAGTCCAGAATGGGATCTGGATGAGTTTCAGTAGGCAGAGAATACAGATTAGGGGTGGTCGATGGGAAAAGAGAGTCACATCCACCGTTTGACCATTTTTCGTATGGGTTTATACCGTTAAGGTTAATATCTCCGATAGTACTTGTAAAGGGGCCAAGACTGTTGGCGCTGTTGAATCGTTTCGAGATTATATTAGACTCAAATGGTGATGTTGATTGGCTAGTAGGTCCAAGAAGGCCGTTAGTATATTGGCGATCCAGAACACCGTTGAGTCCGGTCGGTAAATGGATTCCACCATTCAAGCTACCAGAACTTCCATTTACACTGCTGCTGCTGGATGACGAACCCCCGTTTAAAAGAGAACCATTAGTAGGGCGTGCAATGGGTGGTTGCTTTGTTGGCCCAATATTTGCTTCAGAGCTTGAGCGTACATACCCAAATGTATTACGGACGCCTACTTGAATGGCTTGATAGTTGGAGACAAATTCGAGCTCAGAGGCGGTTTGAACGCTGTGTTCCGGATTCGTGCTCATTAAGGTTTGCAGCTTCGTGTCTAATAGTTTCCTGAACATTAGAATTTCAGCGATGTTAGCACATTTAGTGAGCCTGTCCACAAAATCGCAAGTTTGGTAAATTTTGTCGACAGACTCTTGAGCTTTTTGTCCCACCACGGTGAGTGCAATCTGTTTGGTTGAAAACACGCTTTCTAGTTCTTTAAGCAACTCTTGCTTTCGCTCTTCAAGCATAGAGCGATAGAATTGGAACGTATCGTTGATTTCGTTCTGAGCTTTATGATATTGTACTTGTAATTTACCAGCAGCGTGCTCAACTGTCTTTATCACGTGCCTGATTTCTACAGCACGAGTTTTAGCTTCAGTCACAGCTAAATTCATTAATTCCAGCTGCTTAGGGCCAGCGTCAGCTAGGTGTTCGCAATCATGTAAAGCAGCTGGATGCTCAAGAATAGTACATTCCTTACACACGGGAACGGAGCATGTACGACAGAAATATTTAAGTATATCATTTTTGTGTCTCGGACAAAAAGAAGTCTTTTCACCGCTTGGAGTAAGAGTAGAACCAAGCATTCCCTTATCATCTTTCAGATCTGTGAAAGCCAATACGCGGTGGCCTTCGAAGCAATGCATGAATTGGTGTGCCATGACGCAGTTGGGGCACAGTAAATTAGCGCAATCGAGACAATGAGCAACTGCGTCCGATTCTTTCGACTTGCAACCCGTGCACCGAGCTGTAGGCGAGTTGGACTGGCGGGCAGCGGGTAGTAAGTCTGCTTCTTGTTCTACAGCTGCTGCTATTACGAGATTGGTCAGCAAGGCAGGTACACCCCCAGCCGGAAGCTGGCTGTCAACACGGCAATTGACGCAAGTGACTTTGTCGGGATGTGTTTGCTCTCTCTCTAAGCAGGGTCGGCAGAAAGTGTGGAAGCAGTTGAGTACCTTCGGGTCGGTAAAAGTTTCTCGGCAAATTGCACAAGTAGTGTCGAGGCCGTCGAACTCACGGAGGTCACATACGGCGGAGTCGCTCGCGGGAGGCGAGGAGCCGCTCAAAGTCAGGGGCGATAAGGAGCCACGCTCCAGCGAACCTATAGAGTTGGCACCGGGCAGCGACTCAAGGGACGGGGTGCGTGAGGCCATCTTCAGGAAACCGGCATCCCTGGAACAAAGAATAACTCTGTTAAATGTATTTATTTTTAAGTCTTAAGATTTAAAGGGGTGAATAATTACGTAGTTATAATTGCTATAAACTAACAATAGATAGACAGATTAGGTATTAATCTTAGTTTGGGAATGTCTAATAATAATCGCTTGTACAAACAAGTCTGTCCGTTCAAGTCACTGTGTTAAACGTCACGTCTGGCAAATATGTGTAAGAAAAAAGATATGATACTATTCCGCTATACGCTGACCTTATTACAACAAATACCTACATAAACCGAGGAAATAAGTAATATTTCGGGGTCCGCGCCGTCATATTGTGTTAAGGAAAAAGTCGAATAGAAGACGCTTCTTCGAATTTCCTCGGAAGATATCACATGACGTAACTACAACCTAAATCATATTATATTTAAGTACCTAACGTTTTATTATTCGGCTAGTTTCAGTTGTGATAGTATCTAGAAAATAGAAGCGTCGTCATAATTTGTGGCGTGCAAGGTCAAACTTAACATTCTTTTTTAATGTGGGTGGTTATTCATGTTGTTTCAAGTTTGTATTTACGACGGCCTAATTAACAAAATTAAATTAAACACAAGGATATATTATTCATATATTACCTATATATGTAGAATATGGAATTTATATAGGTAGTATATGGACTTATTCTTATGAAGTAGTCAAGTTCTTTTAGCAGAAAAACAATAAAGCTTTGAGATAATGTGAAAAGTTATATTTATAATGAAAGTATTTTACGTTGCTAAAGATATTTTCCTATAAAATTGTAACGTAAAACCGCTATATCATAGTTCAATTTCGAGGAAGCAGTGCTTTATAAAACTTCGTGAGCAACCGATAAGAAATACAACGTAAATGCATTTGAGCCTGTATAATCAGAGAGTTGATGCAGTATACTGGATAAATAGTGGGGCTTTAGTGAATATTGGAGAACATTTAGGAGATGAGACCGAGGATGGAGCTGGCGAACTCATCAATAATGGTACTTCACTCGTTAGCCAAAAACGTTAACAATCCTGATAAGGTTCGGAAATGACAAGGTAATTTGATTGAAATAATGGCTCACAAATCAATTTTAGCACCTAGTGTTGTATTAGCATAAAATTATCAATGTATAAATGGAACTGTACAAGAAAAATAAAAATAGATACTTAATATTAAAAATGCCACATAAACAATACTGTACATTAGTGACGGAACCAGCAATCCAATTAGCAGTTATCCATCGCCTTTCAATATCGCCCCCATATTTTTCATGTCTTGTAAATAAATATCCCAGACAACAACTTATGCACTTGTTCCACTTTTCCTTGTCTTTAAAAAACCTAATTTACCGTTTCCTATAGTTTCTTTTGGGATGTTACAACTATTCCTTGATTATCAGCATAATGAAGACAAATTATTAAATTAATTATATTAAAAACCACGACCTTCATCTGAAACTGTCAGGCAGAGCTTGTAAAGATCGTGCAAACACATCAATACTTGGAGTTGACGTAGCCACATCAAACATGGCGCGTTGCATTTTAAAGGGCGCCGTAACCATGGCAACGCGTGGGGCAAACCGTAAGGGGATTCTCCTGGTTATTCGAAATAGGGTGAGGGTGAAAATATATTTTCGGAGCGACCATCTGAGGGGAAGATATTTGCGAGGTGAACACCCTTCAACATTAGGTATTTAGCCCTATGTCGATGTTAGCGTGGAACCGAGGTACCCCTACTGAAAGACAAATGGTGCTAAGTTATAGGTTTTATTACATAGTATGAAACCTCAGAATCGTATATGATGGTCTTTTTTTTACCAGGTACATTTTTGATAATAGGTACATCTAATAGGTATAGGTGTCTAGTTTTATTAGTACAAATCTTTTAAAACGATTCAATTTTGCAAAGCACAATTATTACGATGATGATACTATACATGTTATTTTAATTTTGAACTCGGATTATTTATTAGGAATCCCCGTCGTTAATAATGACATAGAAATTAAATGTGATTATTTGTTGTCAGTTTTTCGTAAAAATAAATTCACTGTTATTGCGTTATCATCATTCTATTTAAAGGATTAATGTCAACGATAAGGCAACAAGAGTGAGTAATGTATAAGAGATGTTATATTAATTAATGGACATTATAAATTACGTATTCGAAATGACAATTACGTAACAAATAGATGGTGACCGCAGCCGCCGAGGAATGGAGATTAAAGCTAAATCAACGCTCATATAGAAGCAATGTTCGTGACAGCGGGCGTTATGTAATGAAGAGGTTCATTAGCCTAGAGTAGGTACATGATGCACTTGTCATGAATTATATCGTTGGTTGTCTATTAATTGGCTTTTAGAATGAGTTCCGTTCTAATTATCAAGTAGCACTCTGAAGATTAATGGAAAATCCATTTACATTTCAGTAATATCGAACCAACGATTTCACATGCAATTGGTTGCAAGAAAAGAAATTATCTTATGCTGCGTCGTTACAACAAGATTGTGTAGTTGTTTTCACGGATTCAAAAAGTGCGCTACAGCACCTGGCTCGGTGCACCTCGGGGCTCTGAGGTACAACAATAGCCTATACAGTCCTGGAAACAATTATCAAATTGATATCCAACTCTAAATACGTTAAGCTGCAATGCCTTCCATCACATTGTGGAGTTGAATATAATGAGGTTGTTGATGGCTTGGCAAAGCAAGCTACTACAGATGGCATTCAACACCACTTACTTCCATTTTATTTAAATTTTATTTGTTTATTAAAAAACAAAGTTATAATCTTTGGAAAGAATATTTTGATTTACGCTCTAAAGAAAAAGGAATTTGGTACAAGACTTTTCAGCCACATCTTCCAAAGATTCCATGGACAGATAGTCACATAGTATCTAGAAAAGACGCAGTAGTGACTATGAGGCTTCGGTGTGGGCACATTCCATCGAAGAAGTTTGCATACCTCATGAATAAAGTTCCTTCACAAAACTGTTATCAATGCGGTGTTCCGGACGACTTGATGCACGTGTTGATGGAGTGTGTACGTAACGCGGCCTTCCGTAGGGGCAAATGCAGATACGTATTAAGGGATTTTGGTGACTGCAATATTATTTTGTCTAAACGTTTCTGTGACGATATAAAAATATTAATTAACATAATACTCTCAGATCAATCAGATTAAGTTTTTTTTTATTGATTTGTGTATATTAGATATAATATCAAGCTGACAGTGTACTGTAACTTGTTGATTAATTAAGCTCTTTAATAAAGAAAAGAAAAAAAAAAAGAAAATCCGCTTTCCATTAGGTGCTCCTGTGACTACAGGCGTAATAATGTCAGAACAAGGTTAGGATATTGAATAATGTTACAATTTTAATGAAATAAAAATTACATAGCGAAAGAATGGAGTACGGAAAAAAGATAAATTATGAATATTTTAAAAGAGACGTAAAATTTTTAATTGGAAAAGTTTCGACATAATTTTTAAGAACCTTAAGAAATCTTTCGTTTAATTTAACACTTGTTTGATGAATAGCATTAAGTGATAAAATAATAATAAAAAGTATATAAGTTAAGTATATAGGTTATATGTAAAACGATTTAGTTCATAACGAACTGATTGAATTTTTGTCGCAGGTTCTAAATTCTAAATTGCAGGTATGCAGAATAAAACCAATCCTCCAATTCCCCGAAGTCGAAATCCCAAATTGAATTCAACGTTTGCGAGCGTATCTATTGGTCGCAGTACATGTGCGTGTCGGTCTACTCTGCTAGTCGATTCATTTTGCGATAGATTACATTACGCCGACCGTCCCAAGGGACGTACTTCGAGAACATTCCATATGCCATTATTGCAAAGTATCATTAGAAAAACATTCGATTCGCAACAGTCTACATTATGTAAGTATCAAAGGTAAATGGAATATTTAAATATAGTTTCGAATTGAATTAAAATTGGAGGCGATTCAGCTATCTCAATACGCACTAGATCAGCATGGCAGGCTTTTCCTTGAAACCACCTTTTCACAGAGGAACAATAAGTGTTATTACTTATTAGTCGATTGTCTCGTTGGTCGTATTGGTTGAATTTGCGACTGCCGATCGGGAGGTCCCGGGTTCGATCCCCGGGTCGGACACTACAAAATTTTCTAATTTAAATTTTCTTGTTCGGAGTTTTTCTTGGTTCGG
>DWEJ01000377.1:0-17362 GCA_018245835.1 Mysoria sejanus stolli | reverse complement strand
AACGCATTCCTCACTCTACTGTACTCTTTGTTCTGCTGTATTCTTTATTCTGCTGTATTCATTAATCCACTGTATTCTTTACTCTGCTGTATTCTTAACTCTACCGTATTCTTTATTCTCCTGTATTCTTTATTCTGCTGTATTCTTTATTCTACTATATTTTTTGTTGTACTTTAGTGCTAGATCCTAAGAAGGATTGGAATAGCGTGCCACACGATACCCCATACTATAGTAGGTAATGTACAAAAAGCATGTCAGGATTATAAAAATTGGGATATGTGGCACTCAGTGCCCTCTGCGTACCACGTTAAGAAGTAGGAGTATCGGGTCCCGAACAATATATTTTTTTTTAATTTTAGATGAATCAAAGCGTTTATTAATATCTTGATGTTGAGATACTTAGACTAGTAACGGCTATGGCTTTGCTGTGTTTCAGGTTCACATGACGACGTATCCCTACGTTACGTATGCATTGCTGGTATAAAACTAATAAACGAATATTCTGGGCTGCTTTGAAGCAAAGAGTTAGTAAGTTAGTATTCTAATTAACCAGCATGCCGAGAACTCAGTGGGATCTAGTGTTTAACAAAGCTATTCCACCAACTGGCCAGCAAGACACAAAAATGTTCCATAAAGAAAATATTGTAGTACTCAACATAGGCCATTTCTATCATATAACGACTTTAACGCGAAAACATTTTGTTACCATTTTCAGTAGGTACCCGCTTTTCGATCATATAACGAGTTCTTCAGAGGTCATTCGGCCGTTGCAATCACGTTGAAAACTAGCGTCGTCCTCACATTATGTGCCCACGTTGCTTAAGGGCGTTTTAGATGAGCCGAAATCCTTAAGGATACATAAAAATATGCGGCAGCTACCCCTACGCACGTTAGCTCGGGAGGCGGTGAGTAGGGGATAAAAAAGAAAATGAGGAGTTATGTTTTTGGTAATAAAGGTCGGACGAGAGAAATCGTTTAAGAGACCGCCAAATGAGATGGAACGAATATATCTGATTATTTTTATGGCGCGGAATGGCGATACGGCCTCGGACCTAATGTTTATTTGTTTTACTAGAATTTAATGTCATATTGTTTACTGGTGCGTTTTTACACCCACTTGCTTAATTTTTGGCTTGTGACCAGTAGTACCATAAGTTGTATCTAGTTTAGCGTGTTGGTTATTATGAATACTTATCGAACTCTTGTTCTTAATGTAGAGTCATGTAGAGATAAAAAAAAATTGAAAATCTTGACTATCGTACATTGAGACTTATATTATACTGGTATACAAGTAGATAGCTACTGTAGTACTGGCTGATGAAATCGTGACGTAATTGATGATGGAATATGTAATTATGAATACTTTAAAGATGAACGGACATCCATATTAAAATATTTACTATTTATTTATTTTATTTTTGTGTAACACCTTAAAACTAAGGGGTAGGTACAAGGGTGTAAAAAGATATATATTTTTTGTTTAGATGTAAGATTACATTTCAATTTTGCAATTTTTGTACAAGTGTTGTGATGCTTTCTTAAATCTCTCTTCCAGTTCAGATATTTACCTGTAGTTGCAATACAACGGATAAGTATTGTCAGTGGTTCTCGCTTTTTGAAATATTTGTCACGTTAATTTATCGAAAGATGTCAAGAAAAAAAAATCAAGCTGGAGTATTAACCTAAAAAACGTGCGTACAGCGATATAGCGTTGCGATTTACGGCGACAACAATCCAGAGAGTCGTTATTTTAATGGCTTCTGAAAAAAGGGCATGAATCAATACGAGGGACACAAAGCGTAATTTATAAGCGCATTCGTTTAATTGCAATGAGAAATAAGTGTACCTTAAGGCACCTGTCATACCCTTCAAGCGAGTGAACGAGCAAGTTAGTTTGGTAGTTCGTAGGTGATGATAGATGGCTCCGACATATTGTAAGCTAAGCTGATGAAAGAATGACAAAGAAGATGTGCTATGCTGATGTTGACGAACGCAGCTGTTGAGGAAGACCAAGGCCGCAGCTTAGACCACTACATTAGATACAATAGAGACTGAAATCTAAGTTAGAAGTATTCCAAAGCTGCGAGTATCTATGGGAAGAGTAAAAACGGGAAAATATATGGCTTGTTATCTTTATATTTGACGCTAAATCTCTCACGGGATGGGCAGAGAGTACCAATAGCTAAACATTTCTATTCTTATACGAGTACACCTGGCGTACTTCTTGTACATTGGCCGATCTCTTTATACAATTATTCATATTGTTATAAATTACAATGTAATTGCTGTGTACGATTGTCGCACATCACCGACAGTGGGACGCGCGGCCAAGTGTGCATCCGTGTTAATTTTGTATCGGTTTTGTTACGGTGGGGTGTGTATCGATTTCATTTAAAAACGCCAAACGAGACGCGAACAAAATAGTGCACATGGTGGCATTCGTTAAACTTCATTTTTTTTAATACTTCGCGAACTACATTTATATATTTTATGTGTCATTTGTATATTATATTTATTTATGTATATTATATTCTGCTGTTTGTAATTCAACTGTATTTATTCCATTACAATTAAATTCATTTATATGTAAATCGGAAATAGAAGTTGTTTTGCTTACAAGTCCTGTAATTAATGTATATAATATGTAGCTATAGTTTAAAGGATATTTCCGATGAGGAATGGTCATCTCATCATAACAAAACACGTGATATTGTTTGAGAAGCGGATTACTGGCACACACACACAAACATGTACCGAATAGTGTCCGAGTGTACCGTTCACGCACGCACTCGCATCGCCCTCGCGACAAATAATAAAGGGAGGGACCGTGATATAATGCAGTTTTTTATTCCTTGCTTCTTATACCCACAGCTAAAAAAATGGCCAGCCATATCCGCGTATATTTTAACTATCAGTGTGTTTTTTTTTGTACAAAGATAGGAAGGGTTCGGCCGAGGGGTTATCTCGTTTGCTTGATAAAAAAAAAACGTCTATTCAACTTTTGCCAAAGGACCGTCGTGGGTCTCCACAATGGACTTTGGCGGGTCAAGCGAAATTATAAGTTTTATGTCCTTATAATATTTTAATATCGTCCTGATCTCATTATACTCGAAATGATCGCGCATAGAATGTGTGATTAATATCCTAATTTAATTCGTCTCCAGCGAGACCGTCGCCTGTGTTTTATAGCAGGTAGCCTCTTGTTTCTGGGAAAAAAATATTTATATCTCTTTCTATTAGACGTCGTATTGTTCGCGCGAGGGCACGTCAGCACGCGACAATGGGAACATTAATTATAATATCCGATTAAAAAACGCCATTTAGCCGAGCGAGAGGACTCCTTTGTTTGAAATGATTGAATTTAGAATTCTCTACATTAGCCATCGTCTCTGCATATCGAAAAACAACCACCCAGCGTCTATTTGCGTAGGCCGTTACAAATTTTTTATACTTGAAAATATTTTTGGGGAAAGTAGACACAAAATTAAATAAAGATAAAATTACACGGGAAACGTATACATTAAGCGAGACAGCGAGAAACTAGGTAAGAACGGAGCGACTGCCGAAATATGAGCAACCAATTCCATAAACCACATCGCGGGAGGAAAACACGAGTTATGTCCGTACGTGCTCGCACATAGTAATTAGATATTACGTTACCCGGCTAATCGTAACTCGCACGGGTGTTGTTTTACCCGAAAGGGAGAATAAATCACCCACACGCTGCACCGTGCTTACACCGCGACGCAATAAAAAAACTACAACAGAAAAAAAATAATAATGAAACAATGTACGAGTGTGCAACAAAAGAGATCAAAAAACGTGCTGCGCCGTCGCGAAAAAAAATAATAGTTATGATAATAAATGAAACGCTTAAATAAAGAGCAATAATAATAGCGAACGCGGACAATGCTGTGTGTTTTATGCGTGCGGGGACGAATTAAGGTTTATTTAGCATTACGGTGTAGATCAACTTTTTGACAATTTCGCACACCGCCACCGCGCGGCAGCTGGCGTGAATTTTTCGGATTAATTTCGCTCTGATGAGGCACTGCATTTTAATGAGTAAGCTCTAGTTCGTCGTTCCGTTTTTGTTATATCAAAAATAAGTTAATACAATAAATAGTTACATCAAAGCGTTCATAGGGAATGAGTAAATAGGTAATCATTTTTGCTCGATACTAAATATATTGTATGTATATATTGATGGAAGTCTTTGAAACCGTCGTGTATGTACAAGATTCGGGTTTGCTGCACTCTGCTTACCCCGTAAGGGAACTGGCGCGTTGAGCTAATAATAAGTATATAATCGTATGTGAGGCGTACGGAGCTGGATGGTACGCCCCGTAATAACGTTACGGTACACACATTTTTATAATAACGCACGGCGCAGATGCACTATTAATCTCGTGAGATGTGTAGTTATTAAATCTTGGTAGAGCGGACGATGTCGTCCGACATATTATTAATGGAAGTGTATCACGGGAGCCATTAGAAACGTAATTAACATCGATCGCGGTCGTTAGAGAAAAAAGCCGCTCGGAGTACTCCAAGGAGGCGAGTCCCGTCACTCTCGCGACGACGAATAAAAACGTCATTAAAGATTTATCGCCCGAAGGAAGTATCATTAATATTATTCAATTAATAAAATGTAATTTCGCGAAGCAAACTCTCACCCCAAGGAGGAAAAAGCAATTAGTGGCTAGATTGCGATCCGTCAAAACAACTGTGTAAAAAAAAACTACGAGTGCTCATTAAAAAAAAAGGAATTCACGAGGGGTGAATATATAAGAACTTTTTTGCATAAGACGATGGCGCCCTCGTTTTTTAAGTTTTTTTTCGTAGGGAACAAACTATGTGGGTGCACCGTAAGCGGTTTTCGTCACACTTGCCGACCGCGGGGATTGACGAGTGTTTTTTTTTTAATTGTGCCCGTAATGAGAGTTGTTATGGTTTTATGGCGCGGTAATGAGCGCAATCGCGCGGTGACATTTGCATGTTAGCGCGGGGATTTTTTTTCTTTGTCACTTTTTTCGATGCAGTTTTTTTTTCAACTTTTTTTTGGATTGTTTACGGCCAGCGATATGGCTTTATTCAGTGTTTGCGGTTAAACATTTCAGAAACTCCTTCTTTATAGCTAAGGGGTGGTTTATTGTTCTTTTTTAAGTGTTTATATGTACCGTGACTTGAATATTTTGAGTACCGTTCGTATAATTGATACGGGTGTGTGTTTTTGATTTTGGGAACGTTGATTTAGGTAAAATCCTACTGAGACGTTGTTGTACAAAGTGATTAGAATTAGATATTATGATACGCCGAGCCTATAAAATAGACAGACAGTATCAAAGGACTATAAACGACCATGTTTCGACGTGCCGCTGGTACCGATTTGGTATTAGCAATCATTAAATTGGAAATAACGCTATATAGCCGATACACCGCTTTTCTTTTATAAATATCTCTCACGTGACGGCGGTGCCTCGTCGTGACACGAACCTCATGGAAACGATGGAAATATTCAAATGGCGATATAAAAAAGACAAGTTAGGTAGCATTTAAAAAGCTTGTTTGATCAGCGACGAATCGTTCCTAGACATGACACACAGCGGTGCACGGCGCATCGCGCTGTCGCTCCTTCAACAAAACACTCCCTTATTGCAGAGACGATAAGGTTCAAATTAAATTTAATAAACTGTAACACTATCGTGGCATAGATGCAGTCTCAACATTTGAACGAAATTGATCTAAAACTTAAAAAAAGAATGCTTAGCCCTCAAACGGGTATTCAAAATTTTATAACACTGTTTCACCGTTTCATTGTGAATAAAAATAGTTGTATTTACAGAAGTGAATTTAAGAATTTTCATAATAATTTTCGTTAAACAGTATTACGAGCCATTTAGTTCGTCATTGCAAGAATATACCTTGTCTGTTGTAAATCGCGCCTGCGATAGGTATCTGTTTAGTTTATTGTTCTTAATCATTATAAAAGTAGTTTGATTATTCTAATATATATTACAGAAGCAAGTCGGGTATGTAAGAATAGCGATATTTGCTTTTGGTAGTCTCTGGCTACTTCGTAATGGACCTGGTGTAACTTTATAATAATAAATAAGTAACTTCACGCCTGTAATCCCCGAAGAGGTAGGCAAAGTAATGCAGAACACTCCCACGTTAAACCGGTTACATTTACGTCCTACTATGGAATAGGTGGTGAGCCTATTGCCACATATCCAGACTCCGAACCACTACCAGAAAATATAAATTAGAAAATTTTGTAGTGTTCCGCCCGGGAATCCAACCCGGGACCTCCCAATCGGCGGTCGCACTTGCAACCAACACGACCAATGAGGCAGGCAAGCAGTGATTTTAGTACTTTTGAATAAAAAAATATCCAAATAATTTAACTGTAGGTAGTTCTTTTTTCGAAAATTTAATACACACAATAGACTCCTTATTTTTTATTTAATAACCAAAATATTCACTATAAATAATTTCTATGTATGACGGAACAACGTTTGCCGTGTCAGCAAGTAATCAATATTGATTACTATTATAAGCCTATCATAATTATATTATTATGATAAGCTTTAATATTATTAAAATACTTTATATTGATATTGAAACGAAACGTAACTTTATTAATGGTATCAGCTTAGAAAAGCAAAGTATTAACCAAGTTTCATTTTAAAGTGTGAAGAGCATTTTGTTAACGTTAAGTAATACTCTTTAATCAATGCCATTCCTTGATGTTAAAATCTATTTAGATATGGGATTAAAATGGTTTTTATTTGTGAAATTGTAAATAGAACGGTAACTACTAAAATATTTATTATTTTCGTGTTTGTAGACAGGGATGTATGATTTTAGCACGCGGTGCTCTCTGCTTATCCCATGTGGGAACTGAGAATCTTTAATATTAATTATCAAGTCATGCGTAGAGATGGCGTATCGCCATTAGTGAGGAATATCTTAAATAAATGTAATGTATGAAGCAAAAATCATATTTTATAATGAAATAAATTACGAACGGCCAACGTTAAAATTGAAAACGATATGAATATTCATATAAATCAACATTACCCACTCACTAACAATGGCGCATTTATCGGTGTGCGATTATTTATTTGCTTGTTTAATGAAATTCGTAATGCACGTTCATTTTTGTTGCTATTTCATCTACATCAGATATTAATATTCTATTAACGCTAATGTTAAAAAGAGATGACCGTATTTTTCGACACCAGCTTCACAGCCATCGGTTTCATAGGAGTTGATGGAAATTTGAATGGTTTAAAAAATTACAACAATACCGAACGTGTTGTCAATGCGTATCGATATTATTTATTACGAGTCGTAAATTACAATATAAACTAAATCGATTCTAAATCCTGATTTTTTCCCATTTAATGATCGCTATATTACTAATATTATATATAAATCAATTTGTTCCAAATCTTTTGTTGGAGGGCATAATGAAATATTGTAAGATTTCACAATGTGAGGGGGTAGTTTGGGAGCGAAAGGGGTAGCTGTTACAAGCTTTGAACAATTTTAATGAAAATATTGCAATTTATTTTATTTTAAACAAATCTGTAAGTTAGGAAAATTCTAGAATATAGTATATTAAAAAAATGTGCTGAAACAATTTTTATGCATTTTCCCCCAAGTGTTCAAGGATTACTATTTTCCGAAACAATAGTAAAATGCCGAGGAGAGTAAGGATTTCGAAAACACAGGGACGTCCGTCGACTGCGCGTCACCGCGTTTCGAAGGTGGCAAAGACAATGATAATTGTTCCAGGTGAAATATTGTTTTTCCACCGACAAAGGGGCTGGGGGGGAATGAAAAAAACCTGGCCAAAAAAATTACATTTTTCATTGTGAACCGGCGGCCATTCACTACAGGTGGGGCGACGTGGGGCGGGCGGACAATGAGTCGTATCAATGGACGATACCGATATTTTTTTTGCTTAAGAAACCAAGTATTGAAAAAAATGCCACCATTAATTATTTCACAAACGGTCCCCGAGAGCTTCGCTCGGAAGGTGATTTTGATCAGTTTTCATTTTGCAATTCATGTATCTGCTTTGTACTAAAAATATTTTATTGTCATTATTTTTATCCTGCCAGGTTATGTAAAGGGTAGACCATGAGCACCGACTCCAATCTCTCTATCCTTACTGCCCTGTCGTGCTTCTATTATATTCGTCAAACTCTTCATACACGCTTTCATTGTTATTCTTATCATTAACTCTCTAAACTCTACATTGCTCTACATTCCCCAATACGTTCACCGTGGCCATATTAGCCAGCAGGATTATATCTATTGGAAGAATTTCCAACATTTCTAAATAACAATAAAGTGAAACGATTGTTGCGGTCTTGGCCGCTCTACGTAGAGTGTACTAAGTGACCGCAGAGCTAACTGGCCGATTTGAATTCCGATACAAATGGTTTACCTATTGATATTGCATGTTTCAAGCTTGAATAAATGTACATTTTGTTTTTGAATTACCCATTCTCTAGATGATATATACAAAAAATAATTACAGACGATTTGTATTGACGTTTTCATAACAATGGATACCGTTTTATCCGTTGTAACTTCAACATTACTAACTTATTTCTTTAATTACTATTGTTTTAAATTTGATAGCGTATTTTAAGACATATAGCTGTCAAAAGCAATACATAATGGCGACTTCCGATGCATTAACAACTTTTAAGGGAATCTTTTTTTTTTTGAATTTTTCAACAGCTCTTTTTTTATTACAGTACCATCACAGACTTTACGTGAAATCTTTACGTGATATAAATTTTTTCACATGCTTTTTTACAGATTGCACCGATCGCTATATTTATTTTATATAGGAATATTCAAAAGGAAATAAACATAGAAGATTTTTAGTATAAAATTCGTGATATTACGAAATGAAATCAATATTTTATAGATTATAGTAACGTTGTTGCAACTAATAAGCTGCTGAACCCAACAATTGTTAATTCATGTTACAAAATATATAAAAAAAGGAACTTGACGCCTGTAATCCCCGAAGAGGTAGGTAGGAACAAAATATATTAATTTTGTTTATAATTTGCTGTGTCTTTTCATTCATATCCAACAACTGAGCTTTTTATATTTTATTATATAGTCAAAAATTTATGGCCAGTGTAAATTAATGAAACATTTTGAACCAGTAACCATCGCGTGCCAAATTTTAGTACACATTTGCACTACGAAGGCCATTCTACGCAGCCAGGTGGGATCGTCGGCAGCACACAAAGCCAATTTTTTGCTCGCAGTGAAAAAAAAACAACACAAACCCAAAAAACAAAAGCTGGTTTACGTCACGGCCCTAAAATAAATAGTGCCGTTTTGTTAAGGGATTATGTACCTTCGCTAGAACCACAGTGATTGCATGTAGACAATGCCTACAGGTAGCAATTTTTGTGGGCAAAATTACAAAATATACGATTGCGTTTATAAAACACCAGCTTATTCATATTTCGACCTTAACCTGAGAGAATAAGGCATTAACACAAGTTTAAAAACCACAGACGTTGCTCATTTGAACTTTGTAAGCTCGTTCCACGAAAGACATCCCGACTGTGTGGTTCTTCATTTAAATCTTAAGAATACTTTTGTTTATGTAAGCTCAGTATTGTCACTGGTGGTAATCCAAACTGTGCCTTAAAGCAATTCTATTAGAATAATCGTCTAGATAAAGAAGTTACATTGTTCGGTTCTGAATTACAAAATCTACAATTATAACTTTCTGTTTCATATAGGAAGTAGAACAATTTGAATAATTATGATAATTATAGAACAAAAGAATAGGATAAAAAATAATTTCAACGTTTCTTAGGTATTTCAATTGTACAAAAAATGTGATATTTGTATTTAGGACACGATTCCCTTTTTCTTTGCTTAGATAAACTGATAGGTAAAGGCGGAGGTGTTTTTAAAATGTCATTTTGTGTTGTTATTTATGAAGACCGATGTCTTATCTTTCTCAAAGATAGTTAACACAAGTAGATGGTCGCGCGACGTTTGTCTTAGCACAATGCAAACAGGATATTAGAACCGTAAAAGTTCCAAAGCCAATAGACACCTAGAGTTAATTCGGCGAAGGTATTTGGTTTAGATAAGCCTGCGAGATGTTGGTGTTTGGTGTCCGGGCTTGGACTGGCGCACTAGTGGTGGGCAGGTGACAATGAAAAATTTTAAAAACGAATTTTATCAATTAACGTCTTAAATGTCAATTTTATTAATAGGTGGATGTTTCGTATGCGAAATCTAGGTATATATATTTTTGTTACCTGTTTCGTTGGTTGAATAGTTTTAAACGGGACTGACATAAAAGTTCTGGGTTTGTATCCCGGGTTGGGCACTATTGAATTATCTACGTAACATCACGCCTGTAATTCCTGAAGAGGCAGCCAGAGGGATGCAGAACAGTCCCATGTTTCACCAGTTACGTTTACGTCCCACTATGGAATAGGTTGAATATAGCTTATTGCCATACACCGGGCATTCACGTATCCAGACTCCGTACCACTACTAGAAAATCTGAATAAGACAAATTTTGTAGTGTCCGACCCGGCAATCGAATTAGGAACCTCCCGGTCGGCAGTCGCACTTGCAACCAACACGACCAACGAGGTGGTTGGTCTAATTTTCTAATTTAGATTTTGTTGTGGAAATTTCCATCAGAGGCTCTGCGACTTGATTTGTGTCCGGTGTATGGTGATAGGCCCACTGCCTATCCCATGGTGGGACGTACAGGTAACTGGTGAAACGTGGAAATGTACTGTACTCTTCTGCCTACCTCCGCTGGGATTAAATCCGTGATGTTACGTATATTTATTAGAGGTAATCGTAAGAATATATTTGGTTAATTTTAAATATATTTTCGTTTCTACCATATTATAAATGCGCTAAAGCTTGATCGAGACACCAATATATCTTCACTTTGTATTTTCAAAAGTAGGGAATACCCTACTTATAATAATAAACATATGTAACTTTAATAATTATTTATATTATCTGTTTGCGACTCGGGTCGTAAGTATCTTTCTAGTTATTTCGTTTCGAATAATTCGTGTAAACAAGAAAAATCGATTGCAATTTTTCGTCCATCACTAGTGCAAACATGTCGTCCAATAAGCTTCGTATAAATTATAACCAATATCCATCCTATCTTATAACTCAGGGTAAAAATCGTAAGAAACTATTGACGCGACTTCGGCAAACCAAGATAAAATAAATATTTTAGGGTGGCCGCGCCCTAAACAAACACTGCCAGGATTTGCTGACCGATATAGTTTCAATTTAATACGCCGAAATTTCATCACCTTCGTATTCTTTTTAAAATAAACTCTATCAACCGTCTCATAACGTTGAAAATTCGGTGCTAAAATCGAAACATATACGCCACTTTGCTTTCGTGGGTAAATATATTCCATCGTCTTAGAAGATACGGTATATTTGGAAATACGTTTTTTTTTTCGCGCCAAGATGACCCGACCGTTAATTTTCACGTTATTCCGCGAAAATATAACCTTTCTATTTTATTATTTTTCCATGTCCATTTTCGTCATTACTATTATGTACTAATACAACATATAACTGAATGACTTTATAGCACAAAATTAATGGAATAACTGTAATTACTATTATTATATCATCACGCCAGGTACGTCCTTACGAGGGTGAGCTAGGAAGCACTGCGTATCAAACATGTCACTGAGTGTGAGTCCTTATCGACCTGGTGCACATGTACGTCATATGAACATTATGGGATTATTGAAATCGATAAAATCTTATGTATAAAAGTTTTTTATGTGCATAAGTGTATATTTAATTCAAAATTATTTTCCCATCAAAATACATCGCTGTATTAACGTTCAAATATTAATAATGGTGTACATTCGTTTCCTCCCAACGTCCATCAGATAAGGGGTGCCTTAGAGCAGTTTTAAATATATAGAGTATAATTAACATTGGCAGGGTGCTCGCGGCGCTGGTATCGCGCGACTTATCACAAGCCCGCTATATTTCTTCATTAACGACAAGCCACGACGCAACACGTCATCTTAGCGCTCCGGAGAGCTGCAAATCCTTGTAATCGTAATGCTAGTTACCGTTTTAACTCTAACTGTCTGTATTTAAAATGTTTTAAACAGTTACTATCGTACAATAACTTTTAATAAATGTTAGACTAAGTATTTGTATGTATATATAAGAGTGACTCTACATATATGTTAGAGTAACCCTGCAGGAATTTCAGAATGATCCAACGTAAATATTAGTGACTCTACATATTAATTAGAGTAACCCTGACTCTATATAAATATGAGGGTAACTCTATGTAAATGTTAGAGTAATTCTATATACATAATTAGATATCAGAGTAATTCCACAAAAATATTACAGCTCATTGCATATCACATAAACTATCTAAATGTAAAAGATAAACAGGTTTTCGATGTTTTTTGATAAGATGACAAGTTGGGTCTATATTTAACTTTATTTGTAAATCTATGATTGCTTATCTACAAATGAACCATACTTAAATTGCTTAAGTATCATTTGAGATATGCAACTCCGCCTTAAACATAAGTATGTGACCTGTATTCCCAGCTATTTAACTCAAAAAATTGTCTCAAAAAATAGTCGTTACAACGATTTTATAAATCCACTGCTGAAATAGGTCTATCCCAACTGATGCCATTGAACCCTGTTCGAGACTTTATAAAATAACATTAGCCACGTAATCAGGATTTTAAATTTTTAAAAATTGCGCTTCCGTTTTAAGCAAATTCCAAATGTCTAAGAATTGAAAACAGTAGCGACCTCACAGTGATGGAAAGCAAAACAAATGTACCGTAAGATGATTTTTTTCAAACACAAGTCCCGAACGGGCGATTTATCAAATTATATGACAGCATTCACCGAATATAATTTTACAAAAATTGTAAAGAGTATTGTGTTTCATAATTAATGAAGCAAAAGGCTTTCTTGGTAACAAAATATCCCGATCTTAGATTCGGATCGGCGTTACTTGTCTCTTTGTGCGACATTCTCTTGCGCCCAGGTGTTCCTATAATTACACTATACCGTGGATAGACAGGGACGGATGTATGCCGATTGGTATACGAGAGAAAGTAACAAAAAAGAGCCCTTACGTTGATTGATAACTGTGACAAAAACGCAGCAGATGAAAAATAATAATTATGAAACCTTTTGTTAGAGGCGTATGAACTAAACAGGGGTGCGGCCTTAACGATTTCTGTTCATTTAAATACAAATTTGTTACACAACTGTAGATATATTTCTATATTATTTTATAAATTTTTATTATAATCTTCTGTTAACGGCTTATTAGTTATTTTACAAGGTGAGGACTAACTTTATTTATAATTTGTGTTAAAATATTTTTAACTCACTCGAATGAAAACAACTCATTTAGAGCTTGATTTAGTACTGACAAATAAAATTAAACAAATAGTAAAATTAGTAATCATTTCCCTCCAATATCCATTTAGATTTGGCTCAATCACTGTTATAATTGGCAGCCCTAGCTCACACCGCCGGGTGCAGTTTGCATTCAGCGAAGCCTAGGTAGACAATATTGTAAGCGCAGGTAGATTAAGTAGTGCATTACTTTTACACTCCACAAAAACTTTATAAGCCTTATGTCAATAGCAATAAGGTGCTTTTCAGATATATTTTCTTTTTGTGGTTGGTGATTAATTCTTGTAGGGGTGTACTTGTTTTTTTTTTATATTTCATTAGCTAAGTTCGCGCTTTTGGATCACGGACGAGGGTTGCAGACGTGTTGTATTGTTTCGTCAAATACACGACGAACTGCGTCAATAGACGATGGGTGGTACTTTTTTTTTTCTCATATCTAAACCTTAATTTCGTTTGTCCAAATAGTAGGCAAAAGTAAAGAAGAAATAGATATTTAGCTTCGTGTTTTTCATAAGACATGTGATGTACCTATATTTAAAATATATACACATTATGTTCTTACTTATAAAATCATACTCTTATTAAGAATTCTGGATATAAAACTAATGTTATATTTAAAATTAGTGTTTTTTTTTTGTTAAGTAAAAGTTATTGAGATGACTATTTCTTGGCCTCTTATTTTTAGTCTCCAAGCATCTTCAATAAAAATGTAGTAAGTATATTATATGAAATTACAACCTTATGAAGTAATGTTCCGTAAAAGCCTAGATGAGATTGTTCATTTGCTTTGTCGGCGCCTGCGCTCCTCCGCGCAACCGACACGGCTTATTGAACAATCGCAGTTAATTACGTTACAGGTAATGTGAATACGATATTTTTGTAATGTTTGCTCTGTAATTCCTTTTCAACAAAAAATATATTGTCTATAAAATATAATTATCTTTTCAGTGCGTGTGCACGTTTGAACGAATAATGTTCACTTGAGATTATTATAATAGACGAGATAAATGAGAATTCGAAACTCCTCATCCCTAAGATTTTTTCTAGAAACAATACACCATGTAACGTCTGTTACGGTCATTATTTGCGGAGATTAATTGCCTCGGCCATCCGGCTTATCGGCACGACCGATCGATACAGTATAAATCAATTTAATCTAATTAAAAGCATTACATGTTTTTTGTTCGATAAAGAAACAAGACGAGGTATTAGGAGATGGAATCGTGGAGATTAGGAGGTGAGGTTGGACCAGCGGGTCACCGATCATATCTCTAGATGGTCCGTCAAGCCGTCCATCCGTCCGACGTCCGGGGGTTCGTCTACAAATTATTTATACAGTCTAATTTAATTTAAGTCCCCTGACCTTTGTGTTGCACTTGGCTCTGGAAAAAACCAATCGAACACTGCCACGTGACTCATGTAACATTCATGCGTCTTATTGTATTACGCTAGGGAGTGCATTAAGCGCGTCTGTGGCGCTACGCGGACGCCACCTATCTTTTTTGCATTACAAATGCTCGAATCACCATCGCATCGTATACCGTATCTAGTCGGCTCCAAATTAAATCGACGTTCGTTTGTACCGCATGGAAACTTCCCATCGTTGTTCTAGGGATTTCTAACTCTTTAAACACGTGCGGTAGCTTCAAATGGGCAGCGTTGAAGTAGGAGCGTGGGTGATGATGTTCTATGTACGAGAGCGTAATATTTCAGTGGCGAGGATGCTCGGCCTTGCACCGAGTCTCGCCACGCAGTCTACGGCGGAAGTTTACGACCCAACGCCAGCCACTTTTATTGGCTACCTCGCATCGAAGCCTCCTCGCAGCCTCCCATTCACTCCGCAAGAAATATACTTTTTTATTGCTCTGTCACTCGGGTAATTTATTGACAATGAACGCACGTGCATTTCTATTAATATTTTATGTCGTAAGAGTTTTTATGCGGCCCGACCGCTCGGCCCATTGTTGCATGTAGCGACCAGTTTGTTTTATGTCCACTCCAGAGGCCTACTTAATTGATGTTATTCAAATTAATCGTGATAGGTTGCTCCGTAGCCACGCTGATATACAATCGCCGTGTTTTTATTTAAACAGGCCGGATTGATATCGAGAGCGGATGGATGTATGCAAAATGTTTATGGATATAGTGTGCGTATGGAATACGAATTAGAAATATTGCTTTACCGGAGATAAATGTGAGACTAGTCAGTTTCGAATGACAACGGACTTGGTGTGTCTTATTTGTTGTCTTAAGACATTTTGGTTAAGTAGTATTCGATGGTTAGAGTGTTGAGTTAATTGCGCTGTTAATGTAAATCGAACGGTCGGCTGCGAGACGGCAGGCTCATAAAGCATCCCGGCTGTCGCCGTAAAAGTCTCGTGTGGTTTTTCATCGTCTGCCGCGCGCCCTTTCGGAAATTATATCCCAAATAATGACAATTCTTCGGCTTAAAATTGCGGTTAGCGCAGGGATGTGCGCGCGGACCTGATTCCTACACTACGGGAACATTTCCTTAGATCTGATAAAAGTATAATGTCTTGTAACTATTACAGTAATTAGTAATTGTAAAGACTATCTGTTTTTGTTTTTAAAAGATTTTAGCGTTATTCGTTTTAGGTATATTTATGAGCATCAATCATTTTATGACTAAATGCATAATGATATAATAAATAGATTTGATATTAAGTTTTTAATTTAACTCATAAAAATGATAATACAGAATGCTAATTATTATTTAGTAATTAACAACCACGCCTTAAAGTTCATAGAGAGACATTTTTAACATACATTTAAAAAGTAATCCAATTTTCAACTCAGACTTAATACCGATCGATAAGTAAAGCCGTGAAGTGTCAATCGTACATGAGCGTGCTCCATAAATAACGACGGACAAAGTAGTGGCAGCAGCGCGCTGCGGAATATGCGCTGTATAATTAACAGTTATCCCCGTTATGGGCACTAACTCACGCGCTGAACAATGAGCGCTGCTCGCCAGCTAATGGCGCGCTGACTGAGCCGCTGCGAAATTGTTGCTGAGAGATCCGTGTCCCACTTCGATACTTCTCTCATTACAGAACTGTATCGCAAGTGTCTGGGATACCGACGTGCATGTGTGAAAATGGTGTCCTATCCCAAGAGCATCTTGGCGTAATAGTATACAGCAAGTGACATTTGATTTTATTGGTAATATGTATTTGCAAATAAGTACAAAAAATTTCAGTATTAACCATTAGGTCGCACATATAACTGTTGAATTAATACAAAGTTGAAATATTTTTATTTTAATATAACCAAAACAATATTTATTACTCAAGTAAATTAAAAAAATCTGGTTGTGATATGTGTAATATCCATTCTGTTCCACCCTGGCCGATCCTCATTTATTTATTTTAATTTTTTTTTGTACGATAAGCACAAGTATTTATTGCATAGGGGGTGAAAAACATACATACATATTGATATATAGGACATTGTAGTTTACCAATTATTTAGTTATAGCAATTATAGGCTCTTTGCTCAGGCTACCCTAGAATCAGATGACCGTGCGTGTAAATATTGAAACTTACTATGTATATAAAATTTTGTGAATGCAGAAGCGGTGAAAGAACTTTGCCAAGGCCGTAGTGGATGGAAGTTTCTAGACCCCGTAATTGAATTTGTGTCACAAATTGTAACAATTTGTATTTGTGTTACAAGATTACCTCTTGCAATGTAATTAGATTAATTGCGCGAAGGTGACACAGTTGCTAACGTAATTCGAATTAACTGCGTACCGATTCCTTATAACTGCGTAGATTTTAATCGCTTGGTTTACCCATTTACACAGTACTGTTTACTATGATATAACGCGTGGATAATTGCGATGTCTCACTGCATCATGAAG
>DWEJ01000376.1:0-17365 GCA_018245835.1 Mysoria sejanus stolli | reverse complement strand
TTGCCATGCATCGGGCACATTTCCAGACTCCGAACCACTACTAGAATTTTTATTTTAATTTAGACTTTCTAGAAAATGTCCTAGAAAATTTTTTAGAAAATTTCTAAATTAGAAAAATTCTTCTCGCGCGTAGACTTGACGAATTTCAGGGCTTAGAATAGGATACGGCACCATACACCAAATCCATAGCAGGCGGTAACGCATGTCATCAAGGCATTATTAAGAGATAACCTCAATAAATATTACTGTATTTCTAAAATATAATATTATCAATTCCTTAAGTCTCCGTTAAAATAATTTCGAGCACAAATCGTCATCAACAGTTTCCTAAGCCCGTCAAACACTTATTCTAAAACTTTATTACCGATCGACGTTTCTAGTAAAATTAATTACAGTTAGTGCTCAATTTCTATGGTAACTTCGTACTTTCCAAACCGAACAGACTGTTGAGAAATTGATTTATAAGACAAAGCTCTACGAAAACGTAGGGTACAGACATTTAAATCTTCTGTTACTGTCTGACCAACTTGAAGTTCATTAAACTATCAAATGTTTTATTTCTAGAACACACCTAAGACGTGGTGAGTAACAGTACCATCTGAATTAGCTAACGACAATTTGCTTAGACACGTCGTCGTATTGTACAACCTAACTTAATGTATTTTATATATCACCTACAACAAATAAGGATATAAATATTTGGCACTCGGTGCTCTCTGCCCACCCCATAAAGGACCTGGCGCAAAAATATGCATGTATGTACAACAACCCTCTGATCGATTCACCATTGGATACGGGTTTTCTTTGAGAAAGATATGCGTCAATGTTATATTGTGCCATGCTGACTAAAATACTGCTTTTATCAGAATTTCACCTGAAAGTCTCTAATGGAAGTACCTGTATAGTGAAACCCACCCTGAGAGCAGCAAGGTAATCGTATCTGTAATATATTATATTCTTAAATAATATTAATGATAATAGCTCAGTAGTACCTACAACCCTAGTTATATTATAGGTTCCGAAGATTCTCCAAGAAACGACTAATATATTGCAAAGTGTACTAGTTGTAAGATATCTGTTGTCACGGCGTAGTAAAGGTGTGTGCGCACTATTCGAAAGTATTAACAGTTTGTCAAAATGTTGCGACGAAGTGATTTAAAGTAAACACTTTCTCGTACGGATACAATTTTTTAAGTTCAGTCAAAATTTTGAAATATTTTTTTTGTGTATACTATGTGATCGCAAAGAATATTTTAAAACTATTTATAATAAAATTGTCAAAAATTTGTATCATATTTTCTTTAAACACAAAAACAGTAGTGTTAGTTTGGTATATTACAGTAAATCATTTCTTCTTTTTAATTGTAACGGCTGTATTTCTCCGAGGGATAGGCAGGAATATAGTATGCTCTTACGATCCACCTAATAAATTTACGTCTTACATTGGACTAGGAGATAAGCATGTTTTTCTATATACCGAGCACTTGTATCTACGGTCCGAGCTATTACTAGAAATTCTGAGCTAAGAAAATAGATTTCACGCGAGAATCGAACCCAGCACTTGTCGATCAGCAGTTGCGCTTGCAACCGTTAGGCCAACAAAGCAATCCGTCATTTGCTTAATTACGAATATTTTTTTTTTCATATGGGCAGGCAAAATTTTAAGATATTCACGACTACAGTCCTAAATAAGTCTTTTTGCTTTCCACATACTTGCAACAGTTGTCCTACATGATCGAATTGTAGATGTGCTTTTTTCCTTGCCTTGCCTTTTAACGTGTCCGATATGATCATGTAATATATTAATCATAGGTTTTCTTCCTTCGAATATATTATTTACACTCGGTTTTTAAATCTGTTTTGTAATTCTACTGCCATTCATTCACGTCATTCATTCCTTGATATGTTATATATACTATAGATTTTGTGGCAAGTCGGAAAATGCTTTATTATAATTTCATATTACAACGACGACACAAACGTGTTGTATGCAGTTTTGCAACAAGTAAATTGAAGTAGGTACATGAAATAGGTGCAGCAAATACCAAGGGGCAAATAAGAATACTTATTTCATTGGCGAATGAAATATATAAAAAATGAACTATCGGTGCGGTTATCTTAAAATCCACAAAGAGCAGTTAAAAATATTTGTAATGCTCCGTTAGACAGTACGATTATGAGTGTACGAGACCTCAGGGTATTTCGGACTAGAGATGTCGGAGCTGGCGTTAAGTTACACCTAATAATTCGTGAGATTTTACTATTCTCTTCGTGAGTCTTGATACAATGCACATCTGTATAGTAGTACTTATGTACTGGTACTGGTAGAATCAAGTGCGGTGTAATCATCCTATGACGAAAACATTGGCACCTTTAAGTTCTATGTATATTATTTTAGTCATCGAATTTCGTCATATAACTTTTAGTTATGATTATTCCATTTTGAATTACAACTTTGTGCCTTTATTGTATTAATAGCTAATACCCGTTACATCGCCTGTGTTGTTTAGGATATAGTCAATATATTTTATGTACACAGACAAAAAAGAAACAAATTGTAATGTAGCATGTTGGATTGTTAATCGCTATAAGTTGTAGTTTCTTAATTTTAAAAACAATATTTTAAATTTTTTTAAGATATCGTAGTATTTTAATTTAAAGATTGAATGTTTAAGAAGACAAATTAAATAAAAAATAACCAAAATCTATTCAGCAGTTTTTGTGTGATGCGCGCACAACGACAGACTTTTATCATTTTTGTTTAGAGGTGGTTACTGATTATAGTCGGATACTATTGGATTATCCAAACATAGAATTTTTAGTTAAAAGTTCTAGTTGTGGCACAAACCCAGATATTTATGTCCGTATATACGTCGATGGGACGTAAACATAACTAGTGAAAGGTAGGAGAGTCTGCTCTGCCAAATAGTTAGGATACGTGTTTTTTCGTTACTTTTTATACATATTAATGGAAAAAGAATCATTTATTGACTTTGTATCTTCACAATTGAAATGGCCCGAAAATGACCGAATACTCCGTATAATAGGTGAAAAAAGTAAGTTAGGCAGTAGTTGGCTGGACTTTGAGTAATGGAACCACATTCATAAGGCCGAACGCATATTGCGCCTGGAGAAGTAGGCTGTATGTGGAGAAGTGTTTAAAGAAAGAAGAAATTTATATTTGCATCCTAATAAAATTATGCTTAAAAATAATTAAACCAGATGCTAGCTGATTGCCATAAGATTTTCAATGATATGATAGGAAGTTTAATGAAAACAGAAATAATGTTAAATGAACTTTTTGTATGCGTTACAATCGTAAGTAGAATTTGCATCAATTTTACCAAGAAACGAATCTCTTGATTTGAGTTTTTGAATTGATTAGATGGAGATAGATATTTATAGCCTTAACACCGTTGCAAATTTGTATTAAAGAGGAAAGTTAAAGAAAAAAGTATTGGACTGAATTTAAATGAGAAACATAACAGAACATAAGTGGTGACTGTTAATAATAATGAATTAAAATGATTTATAATGTCCTCTCAACGGCTCTCGATGTTCTAGAACACCATGCTTCAGCAGAATTTCACAGCAACGTAAGCTATTTTCATTTTGATCAGTCACTCTATTTATCAATCTATCTAATTATATTGTCCCAACAAAAATGTTTTGACTTTTGTATCAAAATATAGTTTATCCAAAACTAACGAGTACCTACCTACGTATTTATTTATTAATAAACATAAACATATTTATTTATTAATAAACACCTTAGAGTTCTCAAATAATCGTCCTCTAAGGTGTGTGAAGTCTGCCAACCCGCACTTGGGCAGCGTGGTAGACTATGGCCTTAACCTTCCCATTCTGAGAAGAAACCCATGCTCTAACGGTGGAACGATAGAAGGGTCGAAAAAAAAATAATTTTTATATATTATTTGTGTTTTACTTAGGAAGTATATATTTAAACGTAAAGGTTGCACATAGCATGTGTATCCTATTATCCTATTAATATTATAAACGCGAAAGTTTGTGAGTATGGATGGATGTTTGTTACTCTTTCACGTAAAAATTCATTAATTTCATTCAATTCATTAAAATCCATCCAGTAGGGATGGATTTTAATGAAACTTTACAATAATGTAGCTTATATATCAGAATAACATATAAGCTACAATTTAAAAAGACATGAATTGTCCAATATCTCATGTACACGTTTGTAGGATATGCCGAGCTGGCATCCGCGTTGCGTCACTCGGCTCTCACCCCTAGCTCGCCTAGGTATTTAATTTTTTTCTTTTCGGTCGGTATTTACGCGGGAAAAACTTTGTGTCACACTAACTTGAACGCGGGCGAAGCCGCGAGTACACCTAGTGAAAAATAATGTAGTGATATATTTTATCTAACTGTTATTATCTAGTACACGTTAAGTATAGGTATATCAAATGTGCACACTTATTTACAGAAATATAGGCATCCACCGACATAATATTTTACCATTCTAAATCTAACAATACTCTATCATGGCAAGGCTTAGAATAAGACCAATATGAAAATATATCAATGAACTATAAAGGATTTTTTTGTGTGTATTATAAAAAAAATATGTCATCAGAATATTATCTTGTTTAGTAAATCATAAGGTTTTAGTCGTTTTATTTTTCCCACACCACGGCTGAATTGCAGTTTACATCTGAATTTACATTGTGTATTTTTAAATTGACTGTGGTTTCGTTTGCTCTAATTAATTCAATTAGATTCAAGATCTAAAATATTATCGATCCGCTTCGATGAGATTACTGTAAAATTTTCGTTGGTTTCCCCTGTCTGCGTTCAGTCACTGCTCCGTCTGATGCTTATACAACGCAACGAGTGAATGATTATAACGAGCCGAACACCATAACATCAAAGAAAACTCAAAAACATTGTGTTTAATTACGAACTAGTGGTTCGTACTGTAAACTAATTCGCGACCAACGTATTTTAGGTGCCGCTTCGTAAACAATACATGGTGTGTACGGTCCAAGTCAAAACAGACGATAATGATGTAATGTACCAAAAACGTCTGTATTCGGGTCATCGACTAAACGGGGTTAAATTTCCGCGCTAGCGTCGTCTTATGCTGCGGAATTGCACTTTGAATTATGGATATTTATGGCCTTTCCATCCTTTATAGTACAGTCCATACAAAATTTGCCATGATGCATATAAAAATGTACTAAATGGCGTATAACAATGTAAACCATCAATAATTTACTTAACATTTTTACTGTCATGGATTTTTGGAAAGTCTAATGCAGACATTAAAATGCATTCATGCAATAGTATAATTGCTTAGAGTAGATAAATTATTTATAGATTCACTTCCTAATACATGAGATAAATGGTAAAAAGTGGGAGTAATGCATTACTTTGTAGATGAACATTAAAATATGAGTGATGGTTATGACCGTGCTTATATGATATTCGTGCTTATATGATATGATTATTATGTGTGATTCGAGAATGTTCGAATATTGTGATGTAGAAACATAGTCGGATAGTGCACAGCGCCACAATGCTTTCGTGCCAAGGCGAACGCAGGGCGGAGCGCTATTGACAAATTGGCTTGCATCAAAGGGTTACGTCGCGATAACTTTGTGCTTCGCGACGCTTCGTCAAATCGAACGAGATCGTTTCCTATACTTTATTTGCAATTGTACGAATATTTGTTCGAACATCGCAAGTAAGTGTTAATTTTGTGCACATTGAATGTGGCTAAGGTCATCACTGAATTCCTAACATAAAGTTGTATTAGGATAGAGAGATGGGAACGTCCGTAAGATAATGAAGTTCTTGCTAATTTCTACTCTGCAAGAAAGCTCAAAGCTCACAGGTTTAGTTTAAGCGAACAATATGATTATTGTTTTTATTTTCTTTTCATATTTGACAGCTATGTGAATGGTAATCTTTAATCACTTGCCTGTTGCATCGCAATAGATTACTGTAATTCAGCTAACGTAGACTAAATTTGCCGTCACTATGTTCTGTGTCAGATTGTATAAAAACCTAGATATTTGGAGCGAAAGCTAAACAACAGTTTACTATGTGTAATTGTAAGGAAAATACCTGTATCGGTATGGTGGATGTAGCCGATCAGCTACACTACAGGGACTTCCTCCATACTTCATATGCAAATAAATTATGTATTCATAAATGTCACAAAGTCCGTGCTTAAGATGAATCATTTTGTGCGTTTACGTCCAATGACCCTTATACTAGTATTTATGGTAAAACGGTTATTAATTTGACAGTTGTGTTTTGTTCCTTAAATTCTTATATATGTATTTACATTTATTTACAGTATTTACATGAAATAACAAAGTATCTAAATATGTATAACTCAAAGGTGACTGAGAAAGTGTGTAAGTATGGGTGGATGTTTGTTACTCTTTTACGTAAAAACTGATTTGATTGATTACTAAATTGCTTATACTGATTGATTACTAAATTGCTTGTACTGACTGATATTTGTTTTTTTTCACTTCCTTATTAATATTTCTTTGATATCAAAGGCGTTTTAAAAATATCACAAGTACATACAGAAGATGAGTGGAATCTTTGCTGTTACAGGAAAACAAGAGCCTCTCAAAGGTCAGAACAGACTAGAATATCGTTTATTTATTTTACTATCCAAGTTAAATACCGCTATAAATAAGCAGAGACTTTATACGCACTAACAAACAAATCTAGGCGGAAGAGCAGCTCCCATTGAATATACTATACATCGCTGTGAATGATTATCTACCTAAAACTGTTTAACATGTCATCCTCAATGTCATCTTCTCTGTTTGGAAGTTCTGTCTTGAAAATCTTTCAGGAACTGTTGGTGAACGAACTTGCAATGAAGATGTACATTTATTGCTGAACTAAATCAGCCACATCCCTCGCATACAGAAGCGTCGAGTGATTTGGAGCGCAACCCCGATGCATTTGCAAATTGCATTCATGCATCGCTATTTGTAGGGCTGTGAGGCGATTTTCCTTGTGTATTGGAATGGAGATGAGGGTCATGACGTATTGGTTTATGTACAAAAAGTATAACAAATGATTTATTGGTCTGGATGAAGTAAGTTTAATGTATGTTAATGGTAATTATGTTACGGGTAGGCTGTGACATCAACTCTATCACCATTGTTTTTACTGCAATAGTTATTTGGACTGTGCCGTTCTGGTTTGCAGTTTGCACGTTTGTACCTACATTATAGTGTAGGTACTTAATACGATGAATGGCCTATTGCATTAAGGAGACCTTTATTTATAGTTATAAGGATGTACAGAACTTAGAACTCGCTATAATAATAACAGTAACTGACTTTTTGCATTATAATCAGTTTCTAGACTTAACATTATGACGAACCTTATAATTTTGTTTATATGAGATAATAATGTATAAGATGAAATAAGATAGTCTTCTAATGAACAGTCTTTGCTCTGAGTAATTGCATCGAATGTACGAAGTGTAAAAAATGTATATGACATTCTTCCATTACTTGGCTGAATTGCAGATCAGATCAAGTGGGGGATCTCAAGCAGTTTTCAAGATTGTAATAGTTAATAGAAAGCGTGACCTAATTCGATAAATATACAAATCTAATATGATTCTAATCAAATACTGCCAAAAGATATAAAATTCGTTATCAAACATGGACATTGTCAAAAGTATTTCTTGTTTTCTAGCGAAATTAGCCCGTGAATAGGAAAATGCTAACTTGACCTTATAAGAACAAAGTTATTCATCTTTTATGGTGACCGTTCAGTTTGCGAAAAATTCAATAGATCGAACTAAGCCTCTATTTATAACCTTGTCGCCTAGTAGACTGTTTGTCCTATTACAAGTTGATTTTGGGCAAGAGAGGGGAGTACTTTAGCAGTAGAGAGAAAAAATAGGTAGCTCATTAATAACAGATATTTGGCTCTCGGTGCTCTCTGCCCACACCGAGGGAAACATATTTAGGTTTGAAGTATGTGTGTACATAACAAAGGTTAAGGAACCGATATATTGCTCGTAATAATAAACGCGAATATATGATCGCATCGAATGCGTTCATGCATTTCGCAATAATACGATACTATTTTTGTAACTCATAAGGATTTGATTTATTAGCAAATTGGAAAAAAATATTTATTTTGTTCATATGCCAGATACGGAGATACGAATATAATATTATATTATATTAAAAGAATACGATTTAATTACACTTTATCTATATTAAATATATTTTGAATTTCGCTCGATTGATATTAAAGTTAAATAGTTTTCGTTTTCATGCTATTTCGAAGCTACAAATTACAGGGACGCAATGTGCAGGGACAAATTACAGGGCCTGTAATTTGAGACACTCTGATCTCACAATTAAATAAGAAAAGAAAAGTAACATAAAGCAATCGTTTTTTTCTGTATAATAAACTGTTTAGTATATACTTAAGGGTCAGTTTGAAAAACGGTCATACATCAATTTACCTCTTAGGGGTAGAGTTTACGACAATCCATTCTTCGGTTGTCCCTATAGAGCAAATTGAATATTATTGCCAAATTGTAAGTCAGTAGTAAATTGTAAACAAGACAAGCGTGGAGCGGCCGTTGAGTCCGCTGGAACCGGCGCTGGGCGGAAGTACGAAGTGCGCGTGGCAGGCGCGGCGCGGGTCGGGAGCAGAACGTGCGTGGAGCGGGTTGGAAGCAGGACGTGTGCGGGGCATTCACTGGTCGGAGGGAGAGTAGGACCTGTGTGGAGCGTGCACAACGTGTACAAGTGGACGCTGAGCGGGACAGAAGCAGGGAGCAGGACGTACGCGGACGTATGCGCAGCAGGCACTGTATAAAATTAATATTCAAATGTATACAGAAATACAACTTGTCTCAAGAAATACCTATTGAATAGTATGTGTAGGTGTAAACAGCCAAGCGTATCCGCGACCTTGTATCTGGCATAACGTATGTTTACAAAACATTGTTTTAGAAAATTACGATATGAAATTAAATGGGATTCTTTGTAGTGATAGTTGGGTGTTTAGTGTAAAATGCGATAATAATAAAATAATAATTGTGTACACTGTATTTTTCTTACTTTGTCAATACCATACTTTTCTGTTCTATGTCGGTACTTGGTGGAACATTTTTGGACTATAATAAAACATTTATAGGGCAATAGAGTTTTAAAAAAAAAAAAAGTTTTAATGTTTTAATAATCATTTAAAATTTGTAAGTTATGTTTGTAAGATCAGCCCTGCTGTTAAATAAAACAGTTTATGCAAATGCTTACCGCATTTGCATTTAATACATAAATTAAAACATTTTTAATTGGATCCATATCAGTCGTCTGCGGTTTTATGGCTCTGCCGTTTAATTAGTTTGTTTCTAAGGTTTAAAAGGTTAGATAACTATGACATGGGACCCTCAAAGGAATGCTCAAATAAAGCTTTACGCCTAAGCCAAAAATGGACTATTGTCGACTTTCAACGACTATCAACGTCGATATAGCACATTAATTAAGATAGCCATTTGTCATATTGTCGGACGTCCGCCATTGCGCCGACGACCCACAGTATGACATTAGACAATGTTGCTATTTTTTGAACAAATTTATCTTAGCAATTATGATAAAATGAATTTGAAAAAAAAAACATTGTGTATACGAATGAAAAATATGACTTGTCAACTGAAAGTTACATGTACTTTTAATGGATTTCACCGTAAATCAATCGCTTGAACTATTTTCATTAAATATTTTAGTCACCTGCGATCGTTCACAGGTTATTTCTGTTTCGATATAAATATTCACAACTGGAGCGCGATATACCCGGGGTTTTATAAGTTTTTTCCACTCCGCCACATTTAACCTACATATTTGTGGATATGGATTTAAATTAATTTTAGAATTTCTATACAATTAAGAGTTGAAACAGGTAAAACGTAATGCAATGTGAATTTACACTAATCAACGAACAAATACAGTGATTTTATCACTAAAGATTTCTATATGCGACATTCTGTTTGTGTCAAAACCATGTATTGGTTTCTAAAGATTCCTTGTACAAGATTTCTAAGTTACGCGTAAAATTCACCAGTGCCTTAATATCGCTGCGGATGTGTTCGGGTTAATTTCCCACACAGAAAAATATTTATGTCGCTAGCATGAGTATTACTATGGAAGATTATTACTACGTAATAATACTATACGTAACTTCACGCCTGTAATCCCCGAAGAGGTAGCTGTCTATGAGGTAGAGGTAGCTGGGAATGTTCTGCATTCCTCTGTAGAAATGCAGAACATTCCCACGTTTCACCGGTTACGTTTACGTACCACTAGTGAATAGGTGGTGAGCCTATTGCCATGTATCGGGCACATATCCAGACTCCGAACCACTACAAGAATTTTAATTTAGATTTTATAGATAAAGATGTATAAATATATAAATTATATAAAATTAATGTTGAAACGTACCAGATATTTATATATGTACGTATATATACGTATCTATTCCTTTACTAGTAATACTGCTTTCACGTGTATTTGAATAGTGTTGTATGTTTAATTGTAAATAATAGTTAATTTTTTACAGTTTCAGAATGGCGCACTATTGGCTCATCATGACCTTGTGGCTCGGCACCGCCAGCCTTCAGTACATCAACACTGCTGGCCCAGCACCTGATAGTGTTTTGGAACCTGTCGAATCCATACATTTCCAGCCGTTACCATACACGAACTACTTTAATTTGCCTTCTGCAAGAAACGAATATGAATCCTTTCAAAACAATGAGAACGCGGAACACGCACAGTACTATCAGCAAGAACAGTCCGATCTTCAAAGAAAAAGACGTACAATCGAGGAGGAAAGAGAAGAAGATGTAACAGATAGACGTTGGGAACCTAACCTTGAAGACCTCGAAGACAAATCGATTTATTTGCGAAACGATGACAAAGTTGAGAGTCCACTCTTAGTACAAAACAATCCCGGAGAAAATGAGCAAAATAATACAGAAATGAACTTAGTGCACTCTGTTGATAAACGAAGCTTTAGCCCTTGGGGCGGTAAGAGAGGAGATAAAACCAGCTTTGAACATGTTTGGACTTGGAAACGCGCGTCCAGCCTCAGGGAGCCTAGCATGCCAAAAAGAGTTCGCTTTAGCCCTTGGGGAGGGAAACGCAGCGGCCAAATGATTTACAAACCAGGTGCAAAAGGATCCAAGGTAATATTTTCCGCTTCTGTGCCTGAATTGACCCGAATTGTATCTAATTATTCCCCGAACAACGATCGACTGAACTTTGCTGGCTTCCAATTCATCCCTTCCATGGATAAACGGCATCCCATAAAATTCTTAGCACTGAGCACTAAAATAGATGACAGAATATTGAGAGATGAGCTACCTTTCAAGACCTTCATACAATCTCTGCCGAGAATATTCAAGCCTGGCCAAACTTATTCTGATATAAACCTGAAGAAAGATGGTAAGAGGAAAGTCAAATTTAGCGCATGGGGAGGTAAGAGATCTCCACCCATCATTGGGCCAATCTGGACGCCCGCACCTCAAGACGTCAAGGAATCAGCATTGGATTCAATAGTACTTATCCGAAACAGCGCAGATAACGGAGACGGAAAAGCATTTTAAATGGTACAGCACAATGAGACGATTGTTATAAATTCATTTTTCTCACTAATAAATGCAAAAAATCAATATAAACAATTGGAACAACGATGTAGCTAATATGTGTGCCATATACGCCATTATTAGTTAAATACCAAATTGTAATATCAAAGCAAAAAAAAAGATGGCGAGTATTCTACGTTTTTGACGAAATGGCTGGATTCATCGAAGACCTTGTTAATTAATGGCTATCATCAATGTCACTATAAGCAAAAAAAATCTGAGAATTAAGTAATTTTATTTAAATAAATGTACGTGTTAGTCAATTGAACTATTTTAGATCATTTTTCAGGAATGATAATGAAACGGACTTGGACCCATTATAAATTATTCTAACTTAATCGAAATAAAGATGTTACTCATACAATTGTTAGTTAATAAAACAGTACTATGTTGTGATATTCACCTATTTGTTAATTCATATTCTTAAATCCCACATTTTGTTTTATCATTAGTAATGATTTGCAAAGATCTGAGAGAGGTTCAACTGGGGAAGCATCGTGTGCAGCACTTCCTGCAAACGTGTGTTGATAGGCAAAACAGACAGGAATAATAATAGTTTTTGTTATTTTATCTTCAGGGTAACGATTTGTGTAAAATTATAATTGCTCTTAAAATTTCAGAAGTTATATATTATCTGTGAATTGTGGTAAACATTATCATTCAGATGGACTGCTACATCCTTTACTACTTATAAAAAAATATTTACCTTTTACGTAGTAAGTAAATGCGTTATTTATACAACTCTACGGTTTTATACAAAGTTTTACATACGTCACACATTCACACACATGTTAAACGCAATATTTCAGTCATTGGCACTATGGCCAACATCGTCACATAATTATATTTTCGGTAACGATATTTTAACACAGATAGATTATTGGCATCAACCACTTCCAAAAAGTAGTTTGCACATGATGCGCTATAAGTCATTAACTTTTTTAAACTTTATGGTTGGCATTATTTCAAAAACTTGTCCTTTATCATTATTAAACATATAAAGCTATAGTTAAGTACTGAATAGCCTATTTATTTAATTAACAATAAGTGGCAGCTATACATCCTAAAAGGGGCTATCATCGTAAAGGATTAGGGCAAACTTAGAATAGGTATTGTTGACATCAGGGGCGGCTTAACCTATAGTGCAGGGTTTGCAATGCACACGGGCGCCGCCGTCTCAGGGGGCGCCGCAGCGCTCCCTTAGACAGCTAAGAGCATCGTCCTGGAGCATCATGGTACAACATATGACAGAAGCGGGCAGCCAGCGCGGTGGCGGCAATTATCAAAAGCGAGCGCCCTATGGGCGGTTTCTTTTTAACACATTTTGTTTCAACCCGAAATAAACCTTATTTCACGTATTTAATGTTTAGAAGCGGCCAGTAAGCGGGGGGAGGGGAGGGTCAGGCCTTGGGGCCGCCAGGGTTTCACAAGGGCACTACACGAGCTAGAGCCGCCCCTGGTTGACATTGTCTTATCCTTCTGGCTAAATAAAGTTTACAAAATTTTGACACTTACTTGCAAAAACACCAACTGCGAGCAAATGCGAAATCTGTTGATAATAAAAAAGTGCATTATAGATTTTTATAAAGAATCTACCTAAGCCTTGGATATTTCCATGATATCACTAGTAATAGACCAATTTGGGATGAGAATCAGACTATTGTATTGAACAAAAACTAAATGTATTTGTACCTTGTACAATTTAGGACAGTCTATTACGACAATATTAGAGGCATTGAAAGATTAAATTGAAACAAAAAATGAAATCAATCGATTTGGCAACAGAACGTACATGTTAATAATTCGTTTTACAAATTATTTCATAACAATGGATAGAAATAGTTGCTTCTGAAATGCAAACAATATTGTTTTTCTACGTTTCAATGGCGAAGTAAACATTGATACCTACTACGTGTGCAAATGCCATTTTGCTTTCTAGATTGTTCTTTTATTGCATTACTTAAAAGATAATCGAGAGACGTGAGATAGATCGATATCACTTTACCTGCGCATTCGTAAAATATTCAGGGTGTTACAAATGGGACGTAACACGTTAAATTAAACAGAGTGACTTGTAGGGTGTAGTGTTGCTATGTCTATAAATTATTGATCACTTTTTGATACATGAAGAGAGTTCAATAAACTTCATCACGTCATGTTGTACATGCGGTTAAAAAGGCAGTGGAACGCAGTCATACCTAATATGTTGCCAGTCCCGATTGACATGTGGGTCTACAACTACAATCTCAAATAATATTCAAACCCTACAAGAGGTTAATAGTCAATGTTTTATATTTCTTATACAGAAGCTTCGTGAGTTACTTTATCGTGTTCAATATATTTCTGTTTTAAAAATGAACATTGAAGTGCCGTTACTGCTGCTATTACCCATTCAGTGAGAGCAACTTAGATATTAAAATGCAGTTTGAAATCTATTCACCTTTGTAGCTGTGGGTTGGATTTAACACATCTTTCTACTTTGCCATTAATTTATGGACGTGGTTTTCGTTTTGGTATTAGCGTTAATATTTGCTGTACATGTGATTGAAAATAGGAGGATAGATACAGCACACAGATATATCACGCAAACACAGTTACACATGCAACTATCTTTGTACTGTATCAAACCATGTACAATTGCAATAAAGTGGCACTTAAGAAAGCGAACATACAAACGTGATTTTTTCATACGACACATTGGCCACTGAAGTGGAAATGTTGGTTTTTGTGTAAATAAAACAATATTTATTTTAAATTTATTTGTATTAAGATACCATTACAATGTATTGAATCCAGTATTATACTATCGTCTACTTGTTTTTCCTACATAAATATAGATTAAAAAAAACTATTTGTATATTGGTCAAGTGACAAGTGATCAGGACTGATCGGTACACAAGCACAATTAAAAATGGATTTCAAAGTAAAATTAAATAATACAATGTAATAATACTAATATCTTAGATTAGAGTTTATCATTACCATATTGGATCAGTAGTTGAAACATCAATCCTTGATACACATATTTGGTAGATTGTCAGAGAACCTGGTTATCAAAAATGGTTGTAACAGTTGGGTCACACAAGTATGCATATTATTGGTCTGATATTTCCACTAAGGTGAAAACTTCACGAGACTTGGTATTACTTTGAAATTCTACATTCAGTATGATTGAAAAAAAAAACAAATGCACGCCTGGAATCCCTGGAGTCTTAGGCAGAGGAGTGCAATAAACTCGCACATTTCACCAGTTACATTTACGTCTCCTATGGAATAGATGTTGAGGCTTAAAGATGGAGAAAACACATCAAAAAACTTTAGTACATACAAAGAGCAACAAAATGATTGTCTTAAATACATAGTCTTAGGGACTACTATAATTAAGTATATAGCTCTGTGTGCATCTATATGGCTTCAAGTTTATCATAAATATGACAAAAAATAAAAGACATGGCTGTTTTTTAAAATCCCCCAATAGATGGGACAGATGAATGCAATGAACACCACACCTGTACTTAAGTTAGCAGAGATGTTTAGATACTACAACCATTTATTAAACATGTTAATAACAAATTAACAAACCGAAAGTAACCTCGTTGTCAACATTTTGTCACCGAATTTAAAGAAAACTTATCAAGTGAAATCTATACCTATGTTGATGCTGGAATGTTCGACAGTTTGGTGAGAACAGTTGAACATCAACATATATTGAGTAGTATCGGAAAGTGTATTTGTACAAATATAATTTCATGTTGTGGAGTTACACAGTAGACAGTAAAAGCTTAACATTAATAAGAACTTTACATACAGGTTAACAATTAGCAAGTAAATACTCTCTTATATTTTTAAACAATTTCTTCATATAAAAATCAAAGAAACTACAATTCATTGTATCGTGAACACTGAAGACATGAGTTGCACATTAAAAAATAGAAATTGAAAAGGCAGCTATAAATAAACACATCAACATGTCTGTATCTAATGCTTTGAAGCCATGCCAGCTTACATACCAAGATGTTTAAATACACATTACATGGTTACACATTTAATATTTTCCTTAATAAAGTTGATCAGACCTGAAATAAGAAATATGTGGGATAAATATCAGGTGGTGAATGATAATGTCATCTAAACGGTTCTCACAATGATGTGGTAACCGGAGTCAGTCTCGATGGGCTTGCTAAGTTGTCCCACTTTCAACTTAAATGCTTCCTCTTCAAAGCGCTGCTGCATCTGCCCGCGACCAAACATCCCCAAGTCGCCACAACGCTTGGCAGACGAACAGTCAGAGAATTTGCTAGCAATATCAACAAATGATGCATCATTTGATACAATTTGTTTACGATATCCTTTGAGAATCTCCAAGGCCTCTTCTTTGCTACGAGTTATATTTTCTTCGCGCCATGATGATGGACGCCTGCTCTCGGCGTGTTTAACCAGGATATGGCTGCAGCGGATTTCACCAGGGTCTGCTGGAGCTTCCGGGCGCTCCCACTGCGACTTTTTAGTGTACATGTTCATAAAGTAAGTCATGCCGGTCGAGCGGCTTGTCCTCATCTCCCAACCCTCGGGAAGTGGTGCCTCGTTTTCATTCGACATTCTGGAACGTTTCGTTGGTTTCAACACAAATACACAAGCACACAATATGTCAATTCGTGTAATTATAAAAAAAAAACAATTTAACCGCAATATTTAATTGTACAATGTCTTCAGAAATATTAAATATTATTTTCATTTATATACAACGTAACAGGTGTAACAAGTGGGGTCGTAACAACTGTTTTGTTTAGTTTTATTGATTTGAATGCTTCTTCAGGCTGTAATAAGTTTACAGCTATTCTATGACACTATTTTGTCGCCTTGACAAGCGATTTAAGAAAGTTTTAACCTCAAAAACATCAACAATGTTCTATAGTACATACCTTTCAACGGATTCGGCGACCCTGGTATAAATAAAGGATGTTATTAGGAAGAAAATACTTTAAACAGTACGAATAAAAAGAAACTTGTACAGTACTCCGAATTCTACAAAGTTTTGATTCAACAGAGAATACTACAACATGAATGTAATTTAATTAAAACGCTCTGACTGACACATTAATGTGTAGTTGTTTGACTTATCGATTTTAGCGTCGTAGCCTTGCCAGCTACAATTTTAAATAGTAACTTGTAGAATATTTAATTTTATCTGTATTTTTTTAAATTAATTGTCGCAGCATAAACCCTATTATTAATAGAAATATGAAAAAATACATATTTTAATACACTATGAATATAAAATAAACGCAATGTAAAATATTACTAAATATATAATTCAGATCCTCTAATGTATAAAATGTATGTAAATGTAAATGTATAAAATATACTATTTATATAGACTTTACTTGAATATTAAAATATCTGCACCGTCTCCTTTTAAATTATTCTGTACCAATATTGTTATAATAAACATCGAATCCTATTAAAGAAATCTTAATTAACTTATTGAAGTAGTTCGACCTGGTCTTGCCCCTTTTACGCTTGCATTTGACTGTTATTTTTCATTTTTCATTTCGAAAGAGTATTTAGTACTAGTTATCTAATGAATTCTTAAAGGATTTAAATAAATATGCATAGAGTAGTATTTGACTGCCTCGTTGGTCGTGTTGGTTGCAAGTGCGACTGCCGATTGGGAGGCCC
>DWEJ01000375.1:0-17367 GCA_018245835.1 Mysoria sejanus stolli | reverse complement strand
CTTGCAACCAACACGACCAACGAGGCAGGCAGCCCATTATAAATAAATAATAAAAGGTATAATAAATAAATACATATATACAGCAATTCACACGACGTAGGTGAGTAGGTCGCAAAGTGTCGGCAATGAACTGGTTTCGATGAATACAACTTAACTTCGTGTAGGTCCGAATTTGTACATAGCGACGGCTTTCATTTCCTGACCCACTTGAAAGACCGAAGAGGTCAATTTGAGCGTGATGAGGGAGTAAGGCGACCACAGAACATTTTTAAGCCAAAGATGCGGATTGTTTTGTGGGGACACAGACTTTTTATAAAAAGATGAGAAATGCATTTAAGGCCCAAGGATTATAATTTATAATATAATCGTTCGTCCTTATAATATTTAAGTATAAAGAAGAAATTATACTTAAAATATATTGCGATAATTCCACGAGTCGGTTCGCTCGTTAATGTATTCCTTCCACTATGTAGTTTCATTATGTATTCTTTATTTTCTCTATCATGTACTAAGTTTTTTGGCCACATGTTACATCCTTTGTCTTACAAATGCACAAACACTGCCAGTCCTACTAATACAAATGACCATTGATGGCGGCTGCCACGTGACCAACCAACCCGCAGAATGTGAAACGTATCTGAGTTGTGTATATGTGTGGTACTTACCTGCAAGCTGTAGACCCTGTTGGTGTGTCCGGCCAAGGTGTGCAGGCACTCGCCGGTGTCGGGGTTCCAAACCTTCACGAAGAAGTCGTACGCGCCGGACACCACCACCTTCCCGTCGTACTGGACGCAGCGCACCGCGGCCAGGTGGCCCACCAGCACGCGCATGCAGCGCCCGTCCGGGATCGACCACACCCGGAGAGTCGCATCGCGAGACCCAGACACCACCCTGTAAAGACGGCAACATATTAAAGCTCTGATATTCATGGACAACATATAAGTATGTATTTACTCAGATGTATAATTTCATTTTAACCAAATTCGTGTCACCAAAATGCCGTTATAAAATGTTTTAGTGTTTTAAAGGTAAAGTTTTATCACAAATTTTAGACACAACAAACATCACAGATTTAATTAGTAAATACTTGAATTTCACTAAACGTTTCAGTATTAGCCAATGTTCATTAACGTTTTAAACCATTTTATAGGGTCAGTGTGACAGACAGCACCATATCACATAAAGTGACTTAGTTTATTATGCAGAGGCGGGAGAACGGGAGGGGGATGAGAAGATTAAAAAAATTGAGGGGAAGGGAAAAGGGAAAAGATATGGAGAGGGAAGGAAATGGGGAGGGGGGAGGGGGGGGGAAAGGTGAAGCGCGAGGCGAAGAGGAGAAGAGCGTGGTGATGTGATATTAGACGTTTCACTTTAGTGCACAATGCTAACTGCGTGATCGAATTTAAAAAGTATGTCATTATAGATTACAGCGACCTCTTGACACCCGGTACGATTACTTGACTTATGTTCAAACGATTTTTGATTGAGTTTTTACTTTAAAAAAAATTAGGTATACAATAATAAGGAATCTTAACACACATTTACTAGAGAAAAGTCGATGAGGCACGCCATCATTTAGGAATATTTTCGATAACACCTTTTATAATTACGTTGTTTATCAAATGTATATTAAGTGTATTGTGTTCGGCGCCGTTAATTTAATTGCGTACTATCTGCAAATGTAGCATTATTATGTTAGATTAAATGTCATTTACATAACTCCACTCATTTGTAATATACGACTATCGGTGTTAAACAACATTCAGTATTTTATAAAAAGAAACATGTGTTAAATTCATTCTTCTCTTTGTTAAATTGTCATTATGATACCATCATGTCAGGCCATTTACGAGGTAGGCAGAGAGCACGCAACGCTATAAATCTCCATCCTCGAAGACCTGACGTGGTTCTTCAACTCATTACTCTGTTTGTGGACGCAAACCAGTTAAGATGACTTTTAATATTTTTGGTATATTTCAAAACATAAATGTACAACAGCGCAGAGCAGGTATGCCGGCATGTATATGATTTTCTAAAATGAAATAAACATATCCATACAATTGCCGTGTGCGATAAAAACAATATAATGAGGAAACAAACGCTTTGCTACATAGAAATAAATAAAATAATACATCCCGATCGTGGGCGCCAGCAAATAAAATATAACACATTGAATTAAAGTAAGTTATTTTTTAATAGTACTCGTCAAACGGATGATTTGTACGAGTCACTGGGCTAAAAAAGAAAGATGTAAACTAAAGATTAAGGTTATTTTTAAAAGTACACATTTAACAGAAGTAATTTACAAATTATAAACTAATATTTAGTAGATGCAACAAAAGTTTCAGCTCAGCCGTTTACACAGTACAAGCTGCAGCCAAAACAGTTCTATGTGATCGTCGTCATTTTAGCAGTAGAGCACAATTAAATAACAAGAAATCATCAAAATACAAACGCTCCACCCAATTTAAACCGTTTATATTTTCATAAACAATTTTTAGTATCGATTAAATTGGTACAAAATAGGCGCATATAACGATAAACGTGTGACTTCTGAGTTCACTACGGTCACGGAATTGATAAAAAAAAACTCTTATCAAGGGGCAAAACGTACATGCGCCGATATGCGGTAGCGGCGATAAAATAAGAAAAAAAAAAACAAAAAACAACAGCTAAAAAAGCCACAATGTTTTTTTAACTATAAGAAATTATCGCGATTACATGGCCGTTTGTTGCATTCGTACGAGTGCATGAGGTGAAAGGTGAATAGCTACATGTGTAAAATTTACGCACACCTACACACGTTTAAATTTATTTATATCGTGGCAACACGTCGCTGACACTGCAAATTGACTGGGATACTTATAATTTCTGATTAGATTCGATACTGTTGTGTTTTGCCAGAGGCGATAAAGAATGAATAAAGAATTTCCAGCTATGCGGAATGTACATTCCACTTGTTCGTTCGTGTACTTGCTATGCATTACATTTATAATGCATAAACTTATTGCACATATCCTACAATTAAAATCCAATACGCCATTTTTTAACGAAATAGCGAATCATTGAAATGAACAGTATGCTTTTTCAAGATAATTTCATGACAAACATAATGATTATAATAAAAACATTTTAATGACAAATTGAAAAAAAAAACCATAATAGTTTATTAATAATAATATCCCACGTAATAGAGGATATAAAATTGATATTTACGTGTTATATTCAAGTGAATAATGGCCGTGGACAGTATGAAATAAACAGAGTTATTGCTTATTATAAAAAACCCCCTTGAAACGTATCGCCTAGCGTCCATTCGTTGACATCCCAAGGACTGCCGATAGATGTGAATACATTCAGAATAAATGCATTTTGTTACGATTTTCAAAGTAGCAAAATATGGAAAAAACAATGAAGGCTTATTTTTCGAAGTTATTGGATGGTATAAATAGACTTGAATGCCACCTGGTGTTGTATCGTTAATACAGCATATATTCACGTAACGCCGTATTTTTGTGTATCTGTGTGTACTCGTTGCCGGATGATATGTTGAATTGTAAAAAGAATGCGTTTTGTAATGTGAAAAAAAAAACACTGTAATTAATTGAATATAACATAGACTATAATTAGTTGTTAAATTCATCTGCCAATAAATTCAGCTTTGCTATTAGAACATAATCAGTATTTCTATAGGTACTTGAGGCATGGAACCATATTACGAATTTTTTTGCCGTAGGTACCCAAATTGCAAATCAGTACCTGTTCTGGTGTAGATGCATGCAGCGCACTGTGGAAGTATGACCAGCCAGGACCTTCAGGCACTGGCCGGTCTTGGCATTCCACACCCGCAGTGTGCGATCTGTCGAGCCACTTATCACCAAATCGCCCACCATCTGCGAGGACCACACTCCGCCAGAGTGGCCCACCAGCGTACGGAGACACTGCAAAGTTTAACGTTTTGTGTCAGATTGCAAAAGATGGACAAGCTGCGTGCTTCTTAGGTGTGGTGGTTGATGCGACGGGAATGTCAAAATTCTTAAGCTGATATAAATCAATATACGACGATCATGGTGACAATCTTCTCGCTCACTATCACCTCCATTAGTGTATCGAACATGACCATATAGAACTATCTGCACATATGTGTATGACAATGAGTCCAAGGGTTAGTTTTGGTAATCTACTCTACGATAACAACGCTTTTAACTTGTATGCAGTATGTAATAAAACAATTTTAGGTAAAGTTATGTTAATTTGATATCATAATATGCCAACAGATACGAGCAATAACATCATCGACCAAAAAAAATATGACGAACATTGTTATTTGAATGAAATGTATCGGTGAGATATATTGGGCCATGCGGAATTGGTTATCGGTCCACATATTTTTTCTATAGGAAAAAATATTATCAAGTGAAAAATGCTCATCTGAATTGTGATCTTAAAATACTCTGGTGTACTGAAGTATTGGAAACGTTCTCACGTTCATTAATGATTCTTTATAATTACTATTTTGTACTATTAACACGCATACAATATTCCTTCCAAAAGGTATTTGGCATATCTTTCGCACTTTGTGATGGCTATGCATTTTGAAATGAATACTAATATAAATTAGGCATTTGGGAGAAGCCGAACGATTTTTTCGCCGCGCTGCTGTAGAGGACATAGAAGGCAGTTAACGACATATCCGGAATAATAACGATCTTCAACCATATCAGACACCAACAACCATATCAGGTCTAACAGTAATTATTATATATCATCCTTAAAATAGATAATACTAGTTGTACGAAAATATCGAATTTTGAAGCTCACCTTGCCGGTAATAGCGGACCACACTTTGAGGGTGGTGTCATCGCTGCCGCTCAGGATGCGGTTGCCGTAGAATTGGAGGCAGGTGATGACGTGGTCGTCGTGGCCTCGCATCACGATGGGGCTGTGCACGGGCTTGTGGAGCCAGTTCTCCTGGATGAGCGACTGGCGCATGTAGGCCGCCTTCCACGGGCTGGCACACCGCGGCAACGAGCGCGGCATCTTCTTCAGGGTGGTCAGCCCGATGCGCCGGCACTGCTCCTTCCATAATAGGTTGTCGTCGGCGAGGAATCTGAGAAAATTTCGGGATCGCTTCTATAGTGCTGAATGCTGAAGCAATGCTGAATGTATAATAATATATTCACTTGTATATTAGATTGACATATAATAATGTATATCAGAAATATTTGTACGTAAAATAACTATCATTGTAAGAAAATAATGTTACACGTAGCAGGCAGATAGATAAAGTTTATCCTTTGCAAGGCTAAACTTCATATTTATTCCATCACAGAAACTTGAAAACCTGAATAATCAGCTACATGTATAATGTATATGGGGCCGTTGGAAAAAACTAGAGGTTAGATGATCAATATGTTTTCGAATCAGAGCTCTAGCCGTGGCCAGAATATTTTCATGTACGGACATTTATGTGCATTTTTATAATGTGACATTACGCGTCAAGAGACCCCGTTTAGGGAACGATCAAAACAACAAGATTCATATCGTTCGAATGAAATACAGTGGAATTTTAACTTGAAAAACTTTGTGGTGGACTGTGCAAACTCAGGAGTTAACTCTTACATTCATTTAATCATGGGACGTTTATTATAAGCTACATAAGATAGATTAATAATAATATGTTTATTTGATATTAATCAGCCAAGCTTCAAACAACATGTCAAATCATACATTTGTATGAAAATTTGAAAAATATCACTTTTTGTAGAGAGACCTGACAGTGAATCCTATGTTGATATCGTTAGTCTAGTAACTGAGAAATTTACTGGTTATTAGCAAAAATTTCTTTGTCTGTCATTTGTTTCTCTTACTAAAATGTACCATCTTAAACAATACACGAAATATTATTTAGAGCAATTACCACACGTATTTATTACTTCAGTTTATATAATTTGCCCAGGTAATTATGTCGTCGTGAAGAAACAGTGCGTTGTATCCCATTATCTAAATAATATTGGTCAAATAATCACCAATATTATTCAGATAATTACATTAAGCATCGACATTTTAAACAAAAATAATTCACATTCTCATGCTGAATAACTTTTTATATAGTAACGTATATACATATATTTTTACACTATCAGAATGTAGAGATTTTAACAAATAAAAAGCCCACCAACTTTTTTAAAATACCTGATATTTTGACGCGTGAATTTTCGTTTGAAAATTAGGGTGCTTTTTCGATATTAAATCAATTTAAAGGGAAAAAAAATAAAATTTTTAAATCCAAAAAATTACAGTGTGTGGGATGTAACAAGGTAAGTTTTCCCCATATTTGATGAAAAAAGAATTTTGTTTGCAAAAAATAAAAATAAAAAATCAAAAACATGGTTTTTTGAATATCTCACATAAATTTTGAGGTTATTTAAAAAAAGTGTAAAGAAAAAGTTGTAGATCATTTGATTACTTACAACTTCGCTACTCAACTTTTTTCCATACAACTTATAGCTTTGCCGGATATCGAGATAAACCAATTTTTACCCTGAAAACCTCACCCCCTCCCTCTTCCCGAAATCGAATCGCCCGTAATTTATTTTTCCTTTCATTTTTGTCTCATTCTCTTCCGTATCCAATAGGTTTCATCCTACTATATTTTTTTTTCCTTTCAAAAATTATTTACCCTTGTCTAATTACCCAATTTATTAATAAGGCATCATTGAGGTAGTTGTTATAAGTAAGGACGTGTTCATAGATGTGTCATACGTAAAACAGGAAGTGGTTTTAGTTTACTAGGCGTTCAACGATAAAACATCAATTCTGTGTAGCTAAAATTTTTCAGACAAGCTCGTCTTGTTTAAGGTCGTTGTTTCTCTACGGACGGTGCAGCGGAGTGCACTGACCGCACCAAATCAAGTGTTCGCACAAAAAATTGCTATGTACCTATTTCAATCAAGGTAGAAAACGCTTATAAAAAAAACACGCGTCACACCCGTTTCTACCTCGTTGAAGCGTGATCGGTCAAATTGGTGGGGTCAAGGAGCTCGGTGACCACCGGCACCAGATGTCATACGGTGTGACATAGTTGGTCGAGTGGAAAAAATGGCGTGGCACTCATGGTATCTCATCTACGCACAGACTGACACACGATCCGGCCTGTTTATTCCAACCGAACGTATAATTCTTGCTACAGTGTATATCGTGTTGCACGAGTTCGATAATAAACAGTGTGCGGCGATTCAATACCAGAGCAATCACCACCACAAATACATACTCATTGAAGAACAAAGAACCTCACGCGTTATTTGAGCTGCCGTATGTTTTGGTCTCTTGCACCTCATTAACGCGTCCGAAATGTGACGAAAAGACACCAAGTCTGAGATTTAATATGACAGTCTTACTTAAATGCCCATTGTAGTCTGCGTCGCTACAACGGCAACAAATTCGAAGAGAGTTTTATAACAGGGTAAAATCGAAACTATACATGGCCCTAGTTGCAAAAGCCAGCATGACGGCATTACTCCTTGCCAAATACCGCACTGTTATTTTATCGAGGCGTCGTTGCATAGGGTTGCATATTTCCAAGAGATTATTCGAGTTCACGTGAAATGTTATATATAATTAGCAAAAGATTTTATATTTATAGATAACTACGTAGTTTAGATTTCAGTCTCGTCGACGAGGTACCTATATTTATAATCCTACAACGCACCTTTGATTTTAAAAAGTTGTGTGCTTTTTAAGAGTAAATAGATTTTCTATAATAACGCAATATATTAATTTGAAGAAACCTACACAGTCAAAGAGTTTAACGTAATCTTCTCTATGGCGTAGGAAACGTAGCAGCACACACAAGGCCAGTGTGGTAGGCTACACTCTGTAACACTTCCAATTCTGATGAAAGAACGGTATCTGGCACTATAGAATTATAAAAGGGCTGATAATAACGATTACCGAAATCATGTACGTGCCAAAACTCGTCATGTATTCGGAGATAGTCAATAACAGAGACCCGAAATGAACAACATAATATCACCTACCCCTCATTATTTTTATTATTATTTTTTTATCGATTAATGATGATACGGCTGTTTGGAAATATATCACTTTCGGAATTCGATATAATGTTCTACGTAACGAAAATATATGTAACAAAAAAAGTGCAGTCACGTAACTATTTGACACGTAACGCCTTAGGGCATGATTAGGGAAGAAAATCATTGACATCGACGTACCTCCAATAACGGCAAGTTTGTGCGGCTCGCAGCAGATCCTTCGGCTGCAAGTACCCGAGGACAGTGAGCGCCAGCTCCTTAGGCAAGAGTGAGATAAAATCGCGCTGGAACAGCGGCTCGATCGACTTCATCATATGCCGTACGTGGCTCGCGGCGCAGCGGTTGATCAGTGCGTCTATCGCTTGAATCTTCTCACCGTTCGACCACGATTGGAATCTGCAACAACATATACATACCCGGCGATTGCGTGACATAAATTGACTTCGATTAGACATTGACTTCTCAAATTGGTTTAAGTGGTCCTCGAGCCGGCAAATAAGCTTATGGCTGTGTATATGTAAACTTGGTGGTCGCAGCGGCCAGATGTACTTCGCGCCTCACGAGATGCGGTTTTATATAGCGACACTTCTACAGTGACCGCCTAACGTATCCTGAATTCAAACTCCAACGGGCAGTATTCAAATCAAGTGAACAGCAAGGCTCCCACTCGGAATCTGATAAATCTATCTGGGCCGTTGGTTATATCTAGGCGTGCGCCGATATACCTACTTTGCACCTATACGGATTGCCTCCATGAATCAATAAGCGATGTAGGTCGAGTGAGTATGTCATTGTCAAGTTTATTTAAAATTTCAAATTGTATCACAAGTATAGGGGATGAATAATGGAGCGGCAAGTTTTCTTTTGTACTATTCTGTTCCGATATAGGCACGCATGACTATATTTATTTGCATCCGACTTCTGTTTATATTTGTAATTAAGTTGCATACAATATTGTGATTATGCAATTAGAACATGAGGCTGATTCCATTAAAAGTCTGCTATTAGTTTCGTGTGCTTCGTCTCACTTTATATTTCATAGGTTTAAATAGTCAAACAATTCTAATATGCTCTCGAAGGAATTCAAAGTTACAAAAAATAATTTGTCAACTTTTATCAAAAAGAATTCTAAGTACCTACAACTTTTCAAACACATAGGGTAACGTACCAGGTGTTGTCCATATAAAAACGCCACAGCCGCTCCACCACAACAGTTTTTAATGGAGACTTCATAAATCTTGCGTTTCAACAGTGGGGTGTGTGGAATGAAAAGAGATAATGGATAACTCATATGAAAGAGAGCAACATTCTTGGCGAGGGATCCTATTGTTGCCGCGGCACGAACGCTTTCTTACAAAACGTACGGCCACGATCACAATTGACCCATTTTGCGTGACTTATTTTTGTTCTATAGGGAATCACGAAACTAGTTTTCCTTCCCTCTATAACTATATTGTCAATGCTCACTTCGCACTATGATACTGTTCAAAGGGTGGGGCGAATGTGCCGCACTACAGACTTCAATTAGACTTAGCCAGCTAATGTCGCTACCGTTTCATATCCTAAGCAATGTTTTAGTCAATTAACACGTCGTGTCCGCGCTACGCACGATCGACGGACAGACGGATGCACCGTTGCTGGATAATGGAGGATGATATCAGTAATTGTGCAATTATAATTATCGTCACATCAAAGTGGCCACATTAGGCATCGTCGTTCCCGCGTACGTCACTGCGACGGACGACGTATGGCGCAATTGTCTTATATATATGTAGGTGCGATGCTGTTCAAGTGATATACAAGTTTGTGTTAAATCAACTTTATTAATCAGACCGCTACTAGTACTAGGTACTACTAATTTGTACTAATACTACACAAACATAAATTTCCACGTTAAATCGTATAGCGTGTCACCGGCTAGACCAGCGTGTGTTAACCAGGACTGCGCGGACCCCTGGTGGTCCATGTGACTACGTTAAGGGGTCCATAACTATACCTAGAAAAACGAAAAAATATTTTCACCATTTATAACATAGATAGGTAACATAAATTACCATACAATATAATATGCTCATGGTTATGTCATTGACATTATAAATGTACAGATCAATTCATTTCAATTAAAAGAATTTCAGTGTATGTGCGTGTGTGAGTGTTGCCAAGAAACGTATTCTAATAGCACGTTTCATTGATTTGTCCTCACATAAAGATGGACGGTTAGATTGGATACACGGACGGACTCCATAAATAACTCCTATAAAAATACAATTTTAAAAGGAATAAACCCCCATAACGGACAAAAAGGTCCTCGGCACCGTGAATTAACAAGCAATATGCAAGCATAAAAACAGTAATTTTCGGCCACCAACCTGTGCTGGAGGAACGTGGTCAATGTTGTCGCTTAACATAAATAATACAGTATTAGCCAATTGTTATTGGACCTACCTATTCAACCACTGGCGCAGATCGGGCGAGCCGGGCATGTTGATGGCCTGGCCCGCGGGCGGGTTGCTCCACAGATCACTGATGATCATCGAGCCGTCCGTCCGGAACTTCTTGGCGCACTGTGGCGGCGGCGGCTCGTAACGCCTCTTCCTCTGTAAAAGTTGTCAGGGTAAGCAACAGTGCCATCGTCTTGGACTAGAGCTCACAAAGTGAAAAATAAAATTTGAAACGGCAAGATTTTACAGGGACGTTATTGCGTTCTGTTTTATCATGAAAGCAACTCGCACCGTGGAAATATATACATGCAACAGTACTTTTTATATACATTTTAAGGAGTAAACTTAGGGATAAAAGTTTGCATGACCAATAATAGACTTTACCCGAAGAATCCTCACAATAGCAACACGGACAAGAAAGACTACTTCATGAGCCAAGGTATAATACCGACACGAGATAAACTTACGTGTCTCAAATGTCGCGCGACATTGTAATATTATATAGTAAAATATGCACTGCATGAACGTGATAAAGACAGTATACACTGAGTGACTACAAAGGAAATATTGCAAGAATTTATAGTCAACATTTCTTATTAAACATGTAACAAAACTGAGGTTTGGAAAGGTCCATACTGAAATAAGTTAATACAAAAAAATATTATCAAACAGCGTTATTGTGTATCTACATCTTACTGGTGCAATAAAAGAGAATTTTCTCTATGAGTCACATGCTTTATTATACTTGAATAAATTCAAAGAGATCCACAGGACCACGTCGTAGCGGAAATTACGCGCAAATTGTATGTCGCGTATATTGCCGTATTAAATTTTAATCCTAATGGATTACTTTGTATTCTATCTACAAGGCAATTATTATTATATTAAAAGAATAATATATAAAGCAACTACGACGTCGTTAGACATTTATTTTTCAGAACATTATCATTAAATTCATTAGCAATATTATAATAAGAATCAAGTTCTATACTAATCAATATTCTAAAATCTGGTTCATATTTCGATGGATAAAATATTAACCGGTTGATTCGGTGTTTTTATTATAGCGGAATATGTTTTGAATGTTAAATAAAATATATTTCAATTCGTAGTAAATATCAACGAGAAACACACAATATTGTTATAACAGCTGTTAACGACGTTGCTGTAATTAAAGTGGATATAATCAATTCGGACGAGCTCTCGTACAACTTTGGACTTGTTGCCGAAGAAATAAGGCACAAAATATAAGTAAGAATATAAGTAGGGAAGTTAAAAGTAAGTCGTAGATAGAGATATTCGTATCATCACAAAAGGAACTATTATTGACCGAAGATAAAAACAGAAAGATAAAAAAAACTAGGATCGTTTTATAAAAAAAGGTGCAACATCACGCCTGTAATCGGCGAAGAGGAGTGCAGAGAAATGTAGTACATTTACACTTTTTATTAGTTAGGTGGTGGAATAAGTGGTGTCGTACCATACACCGGACACATTCAGGCTACGAGCCACTACTAGAAAAACTTCATTAGAACAATCAAATAGTGCTCGAACCGGGAATTGATCCCAGGACCTCGCGATCGGCAGTCGCGCATGCGACCGTAACGCCCAACGAGGCAGTTAAAACAAGAAATCTTAAATGAAACAAACATTCACTTACCCATAGCCTTTCATCCGGTTCCGGCTCGTCCTCTTCATCGTCGTCCTGCAACGAAAATTTAATTGCCAACACCCTCTTATAATAGTTGTGATCCGCCATGACGCGATAGGTACATATACTTGTTATGTTCATTAGGCCCAAATTTATCTATATATCTATTATTATTTTTTTCCTTCAATTTTTGAGTATAGGCTCCCAGTGTTCCCAGTATGCACGGTGCCGGCGGCAAATGAGCAGCTATTGAGGTTGCATTATAGAGGCATCTGTTAATATACTGACGATCTCGTCCGAATCGTACTTTGCACACGCAACATGACATTAATATAAACTGGCTATCACCAATATCGCCACTTTATATACAACACGAGTTTTTTCACGCGGCTCTAAAATGCTACGTCATTGTACACTTAACTATATACACAAAGTACCGTCGATCAATTCGTATAATATTAATATTATTTATATATTATTTGACAACCATGTAATGTTGACCTCTAATTATACGAAATAATTAATATTTTTTTATAATAATATTTAATACTGACTAATACAGAATGCCAATGCAGAATAAAGATTAAAAACAAATTGAAACAACCCATCTGAAATAGGCGAAAACTGTTAGCGGTAATAATATATACAGAAATTTGTTATAGTAATGTTTTCAGAATATAACACTTTCTGTGCGCATGTTGCTTCCGCGCAAGATAACATTCGCAGATGTCCCCGCCGAGCGTTATTCGTGCGAGCCAGCCACATGTCCGCGAATTTAGGGGTCTATGAACCGAACATAACGTTACAATTTAAAAATGGCTCTCCTAACAATTTATATCATTTATAAAACAGGATCGCACTCGTAACACAGCTAGTCCAGGCTTTGTTATCACTGATGTTGAATACGTATTGATATTAAATCGTATTTACGATATATTGGTGTGGTGTACAAATTACCTAATTGACATAGGAATACCATATAGACACACATATATGTAGGTTATTAAAAATATATATTAAAATTTGGGCCAAATGTAACATAAATGTTAAAGGTTATCCGTGCAGGCAGATTGTCATTGTTTTATATTTCGTAACGACCAATATCTGTGGAACAATATCAATTTTTGACCACAGATTACAATATTAATGAAGTAGGTTAAATAAATAAACCTGAATTTTTGTTTGTATATATATCATAGCGATAACATAGTATATTTCGTTGCAATCGTAGAACAAAGACAGATTTGCTTTTTTTTTCAGATAAATCTTTGTTGACGTATTTTTACTTGAAATACATAACTTACTTAACTTTATTATAAAACAAACTCGTTTTTCTAATTTTGTATTATTCCATGGAGATACAGAGTTGAACACCTACGGATTTTTTTGTTTATTTACCGTAAAAACAAATCTTCAAAGTGCACTCCTAAAAAGGTAGAAAATATCAGATCCGTCCTTGTTCTATGATTGCGACGATTTGAATATTCAATCTGTGTAAAAAAATTAACTACATTACCTTATATAAATATACGCAAGCTGAGTTATTTTACCTCGTGGGAAGAGAGGCAAGTGCACCAAGACTCCTCGTTGATGTCATCATCAGAGTCGTCGTCGCCGTCGCAGTATCGGTAGCTCTAAAAATTTAACACAATTTACAAACACAACGTGGACAATCCGCGAGAACATCAGCCAAGAATTTGATAACCAATTGTAACGTCCAATATACAAATAGGAAAAAACATATTTTAAAATATTAAATATTTCTTTTGTTACTCTCAAATGAACTGTAGGTATATCTCACCGATGATTTGGAGCTGCCAGGCTCGTTGCGCCTGCCGCTCCGGTCCAGCCCCAGTAACTTGTCGGCGTTCGACGTGGACGGTACGCTGTCCGAACTGCTACTCGACGTGCTCGAGCTGGTCCGCGACTGACCGCTCCCACCGTCCATGTCCGCGTCATCGCCACAATTCTCCATCAAGTCAGCCTTATACAGCTTACCTTTAGGAAAGTCTTTCTTCTCTTGGATTCCACTATTTAGCAACTTCTGCATGAAATCTTCTTTCCCTGGCTCTTCTTTAGAATATGTTGGCATTCGAGAATGGATCATGTTTTTTATAGTTTCATTGCTCCCTTCAAAACCATTGTTCTTACTGCAGCCAGGCAGGCTCAAATCTTGTCCTATTATGTGAGACAAAGTAGATATTGTTTCAGAACTAGAAGCCAAACTAGAATTGGCACTAGAGAGGCTACCTGAATAATGTGAATTGCTAGGTATTTCATCATCAACCATCATACCCGAGCAGTGCTTCAACATATGGTTCTCTTCTTCAAAATCTTCCCGTTCAAGGTCATCTATTCTATGCCTTACATGACAGTGAGTGTTTGTCTTGTCCACCATAATGGCAACATTGTTAATGCCATTATCATTATTATCAAATAAAAGTCTGCTCTGTTGAAATATGTCACAATTAGAATGAGAACATGATGGTTCCATTCTGGGTCACGTTTGTTTATCTAAGACAAAGAAAATATACTGTAGTCTAACTACGACTCAGAAAATAGTACAATAACAATGAATCAAACATAATTATCATGGTACTTACTTTAATATTATTTTTGTCTGCATAGGCAAGGTAGGTTGGTGTCTGCAAACAAAATTATCAATTTTAACAATTAGATTTTTATACAAAAAAAAAACGTAACTTCATGCCTGTTTCCCAGAAAGGGTAGGCAGAGGAATGCAAAACATTCCCATGATTCACCAGTGACATTTACATCCCACTATGGAACAGGTAGTGAGCCTATTGCCATGCATATGGCACATTTCCAGACTCTGAACCACTACTAGAAAATCTAAATTACAAAATTTTGTAGTGTTCGACCCGGGAATCGAACCTGGGACCTCCCGATGGGCAGTCACACCTGCAACCAATATGACCAATGAGGTAATCATTTTTTCATCACTCTTTTGTTACAATTATTTAATTTAAACAATTAATAAAGTATATTAATAGAAAATTACTGTATTAATAGAAAATATACTGTAAATTGCTGTATTAATAGAAAATTCCATTCCAGCTTCTATGGGGCTAAATTAACTCTTTAAAACAGTGATCCAACAAATATATATATTTGAGTTAGCAAAATAAATGTATAAATTAAACAAATAAAATCGTAATGCAATGCCAAACAAATAACTAACAAATATGGAAATGTTCACACATTTATAAGATAAAGAAACCACAATGAACTATATAAGAAACAATAAAGCAGACCTCATTGAGAAATGCAGCTGGCTCCTTCTCACAAAGGATGTTAAGAACAGGATGTCATTTTGTATGAACCATTATAAGTGGTGTCGATTAGATTATAATTTGTCTCAAGAGGGAGACACTCAATCAAGATCATGTCAAGGGACAAACAACTTACAAGTAAACAATTGAAGTTGTAGTTGGACACTACAAGTATGAATTATGCAATTTGTATAAAAACATCTACTGCTGACTGACAAAATCAGTGGCAAATCTAGTTATTAGACTTATCAAGCATAGGATAGGCTCTCATTAGACATTGAATTGTTCATGAAACATATTCATGAATATCAATGCGAGTAAATGAAATGTCAACAGATAACTTATGAATAAGTTTTCTCTGTAACCAGTTCTCTTAAATTTATGAATCAAGTAAATTAGTCTGTTTTTAACTCTATATGTCAACTAAATCTTGTCAAATTAAAATAGTATAAAGCAGGTGCTGGAACAGAAATAATATTGACTGACTATTATTTAATAGTTATTTTTCATCACTCTATAATATATTGGTATAGTGTTTATTTATTTATTGGGTAATCCAACAGTGTGCAATTAAATTAGTTTAATATAAAATATAAACATATAATATAATGTTAGATGCTTGTTTCTTTATTAGCCACAGACAGTGATTGGCTACAATCTTATGTGATTGGAAGCAATATGTAATTTAGTAAATATCACATTTGCATAAAAAGTGGCTATTCACTATTGACTTGAATAATTCATAAATGTCCAAGTTGTATGAATTAGAAATATTAATTTATCATTATATTGATGTAAGATCAAGAAATGATGACGAATACAGATATCAAATATAAGACTTTTTTAAATAGGAACAATGTCTTCAATATTTTTACACACAATTCAAGGAGTCAGAATTTAGAAATGCCACTTTAAATGAAAAGCAGGTGCTTTGAATAACATGTTGAGCACAAGTAAATTATTACAATCATCTTTGTAATTGCATCATTAATGCCACAGGTAATTGTACATATAAAACTCATTCACAATACCAGGAAAGTAATTGGGCAAAATCTGACCCAGTGAATGAGTCTTCCTACAAACACTAAATTAGTTTTAATTTGTTAAGTATTAACCCACATTTAATTTTATATATTTGTTAAACCATGGGAATAAAATGATATATAAAAAATCGATATACTTAGAGACAATTTAATCTGTAAATAAAACCATAACTGAGAAGTATTCTGATAAATAAACAGTCACCGAGACTATGAATAATAGTTTTAAACATTTTAAAATATTTCTGCACACCTATTTTAATATTTCCTTACTACACATTATGGCAGATTTTAAAATTACCGCAGCGCTCATTAACGCTACTCGGTGTCCACACAAGGATAGCATATATGCCAAGCAATTCATAAATATTATAAATGAGAATGTAAATACGAGAAATCAGTTGGTCGATTATGTGAACAAGCACAATCTAAATAGGCAAAGAGTAACCTTCATTTCAATTGATGCAAGTAAAGCAGCTTTAGATAACACCCTGCAGCTAACTTTTGAATAATTAATACTATTTAAGTTGGGCACCTATTATTTAAGAATTGTTAGATCTTACATTCACGAACATATGTGACCAAATGGTCTGTACATTGCCGAATTATACTGGCATCATGAATTAATTACAAAAGGAGTATGTATGGATCTCAGCAGATGGCATTCTTCTCTAGCTTATTGGCACACAACGAAACATAAAACACTATAAGTGAGATAAATATTGATGAGAGGCTGCATTCATATTCCTGCTGTAGGAAAAAATTCAGTAAAAAGTTCAATGAACAGATACATCTACAATTCATGTTGACTAATATTATTTTCTGAAAAAAGCAAGTCCATTTTAAAGGAATCCTCAGTAAATTATTTCGAAAATAGACATGTTAAAC
>DWEJ01000374.1:0-17368 GCA_018245835.1 Mysoria sejanus stolli | reverse complement strand
ATCTTATCGTCATCATAAGGCTTCTGTAGTGTGCGGATTTCCATTGTTTTCAAACAGTGCTCGGTAAGCTGTTGTACGCTTTAGCGGTAAGCGGATGATTCTCTCACACGGCTCGGGTTGCCCCGCGCTGCGCCGGCTTTACGACCTCCCTACGAACTCGTGCCAAGCGTCATTCCATAGCTCTGTCATTCGTTCCACCTACATTCTGTGGTATTGTGTAGGTTTTACTTACAAATTGTAGTCAATATGACTCATGACCTATGTGTTACGTAATATCACGCTTGTAATCTCCGAACAGGTAGCCAGAGGAGTAGTGTAGTATCCTCCCACGTTTCACTAGTTACTTTTACATCCCACTTTGAGTAGGTGGTGAGCCTATTGCCATACACCGGGCAGACATCCAGACTTCGATTAGAAAATCTAAGTCAGAAAAATCCAAAAGTGCTTGATCCGCGATTTGAACCCAGTACCTGTGGATCGAGAGTCTTGCTTGCACCCAATACGACTAACGAGGCAGTTGTTTGTATTATATTAATTTTATGTATGTATCTATATAATATAATTTGCCTTTTTCTTGTATGATACCCAAATCGTCACCCTTTATAAATTTAAATGTAAACGATGATTCTGTTTGTTGTGTAATGTAACAAATGTATAGACGGTGGCGGCTTTACAAAAAAAACATCAATCTCATACATTTCGTTCGATTTTACCTCGCTTATGGCGCTTGAATTATGTATAAACACGCTGCGATATAATTCAAGTGAATTTGTATCGAGGGTTCGTCGGATGACGTATGCGTAGATGTTTGCCTCTGTGCTCTGGGTGCTCTGTGCACACTCCTTGAGGAGGTGATGTGATGGTGGTGATAATGATAATATTATTGATTTTAACTATCTTTTTGGTCCAGTGGTTGCAAGCGCGATAGCTGTTCGAGTGGTTTTGGGTTCAAATCCCAGGTCGAACATTATTAGATTTTTGTAACTTAGGATTTCTAATTTAAATTTCTAACAATACTTTGGAGTCATATCTTGTGCCCGGTGTATGCCAATATGCTCATCACCTATTCCATTGAGGGACGTAAACGTATGCAAAAGGTGAAACATTGCAGATTCTGCACTCCTACCTACCTCTTAGAGGATTGGGGGCATGATGTTTGTTTTTCTTTATGATAATAATAGTAATAGTGGTAGTATAAAAAAGGACAATACTAATGTATTCCCAAACTACTTCATAAATCTACTACGGAAGGTATAAATTTGATGAATTCGATCCGTGGCATTGGATACTTGGATACTTGGCATCCGTGTATCGAAAGCTAAAATGTACAATCGTGCAGCTGATAAATTCCAGACACGGATCGTGCCATTTAGAATTCGATACAGACGCGCAGCCCTCGCCCGTCGGCCCTGCGTCCGCCCTGCTCCCGCCCTGCTCCCGCCCTGCTCCCGCCCTACGCCACCAACATCCGTCCTGTTTTATACAGTTCGGTACTCGCAGCTTTTGTCTATCGTGTATATTAATACATTTAACAAACGTTTTGATTCTTTATTCACCTGTTCGAATATAGAATATACTATTGACAGCTTGGAAATGGCGCAAAAACACTCAGTCACTTCGATGGGTTGGAAAAGAATGTCAATCTACACTATACTCCATAACATATGTACGACATAGTTACGATTTCCTCGTAGGCGCTGTGCATTTTTATAGCAGCTAAATTTCGTTGGTTCTATTATAACGGTGATGGTCACAGATGAAGAGCAATGCAAAGTATTCCATTAATTAACATGAAAAGTTTCGTAAGCGTTGACAGTATATATTTATCTCGCGGAACTGATAAATTCGTTGTCAAGTCGTGAAGAACGCGGGAGCCCAGCCGCGTCCCAACCCCACGCTCAGCCGATGCTCGCGTCTGAAGCAATATAACTTTGAAATAATAATTGATTGCGTCTATTGTGTCACTTCCAAACTCTGTGTCGGCGGAAGTGGTGTCATTTATTTCAGCTTCCCGGCTAATCGTGCGGAACTCTTTCTTTCTCTCTCTCTCTCTCGCTTACTCTCATGTTTGATCTGTTATGATGTAGACGTATGACACCTATGAAGGTGTCAAGTGTCACCTGCAGCAATATCAGGTATTTGGTTAGTACTTTTTGTTAAGATTTTTCCTGTCATTGTAAAACGTGTAACAGTCAATGTCTCTGAAAGTATGTACATGGTATATACAGCACTTATATATAGCCTGTATATTGTAGTCTTGTTTACAGTTAAGCGGCTTGAACATATCACAAGTATATTACCTATTATAAATTTTTTGGTTGAGTGTGACTTTTAGGTACTTGCGCGTTTATCTAAGTTACAGAAACCTTTTAACCATTTGCTGAGTACAATGGACCTAATATAAGACATTTGTTTCACTTATTTGGGATTTTGGTTATTTACGAGTATTTTAGTTCCCAGCACGGCCGTTATCAGCATTAACTATCTCTAGTGGACCCGAAAACAATACCAATTCATCATGAACTGATAATTAATCTAGATATTTTTAGTTATCTGATGTAAGTTGTGTTTAAATTGTGCCGAGGGACTTCTAATATCTTTAATCGAATACTAAAATTTAATGTAAATTTTGTAACGTTTATATTTCAACATTGAAACATAAAACGTTATTTGCCAATCGCTATATCTGGCAGATTTTCGAAGTGAAACTTCTTTCGAGTTTCAATTTAAAACGTTGTTTGAATTTGGAACGAACAAAGGTAATAATCGGCAGGAGTAGGGCGACAACGTCGTAAGCGCCGTGCAGAACGCGTCGTTTACGCATCTGATTAAATTACTTGCACGTAAATTTTAGGCACAACTTTTTGATTAAAACAATTATGCACAAGTGAAAACATGGAAAAAAAGCAATACAAAAAGAATTATGTACGTACTGGGGTGGCATTTATCCCTCAAATAGATGTGTTCCAGCAGAGCATGTTTTCAAAAGGGAAAAATTAGATGACATCAAGTTTAGTATTTTATTATAATCATCATCATTATGATTATGCAATAATAATAGATTCACTTCTATTAATTTCAATATTATTATTATTACTAACATAACAAGCACCACTCCCCGAGCACGTTATCGGTTAAACCACCAATTTGTAACTATTTATAAACCGGAGCCTGATAATGTGGTAGCCGCCGGCAACGTTGTGAGAGCGTCACGGTACTGTTATCAGAAATAGGGCGCACCGCGAACTCTCTGTGAAATGGGTCATTCGCAACTCGTGAACACTGTAGGGAGCGGTCAGAAAATATGTTGCATATATAATTACGTTTTTGAAAAGTTTTCAGCGGACCTTCACCTCTGCATTTGATTTACGACTTAATATGCTGTTTTTTTTTCGGTAAATAGCAATAATAGTGTTGTGGTTTAGAATTCAGTTGCACGAGTTACAACATTCTTGAAATGTTATCTAATTCGTGTCATTTTTGCCATCCTGGACTTGGTCAGCTTAGTGGACCAGGGCCGATTCAATATCGTTACACAAAGTTACTTTATTACACTATCTGAAATGGAGACCGGTAAAATAAATATAAATTTTGGAGCTGTCACGTCGACCGGAATTATATTTTATACCCGTGTCACATCCCATCGGACGGCACCTGTGGCCTGTCAGTTGAAAATGTTCAAATAGGAAACCGGAACCATATCGGAAGCATAGGAACGAATCAGCAATTAATCTCGATATTGAGTATCGCGTATCGGCTTCATGAATCGGTGTCGTGTCGGATTATACAAGCGTAAACTTTTTAAAGAAATACGGTCTGTTATAGTTTTACATTCCAAGTTTTAGTTTGTTTTTCATTTTTCGCCAGGCAAAGTACTCGCGAGCAGCGTGGAAAGAATTTCAGCGTACACTACTATCTGTGCGATACGGCAAATATACATACATATGTGTGTCCAGTGTTTTGCTAGTAACGTGAGCTTGGCACGTCACTGCTTTTGAGCTTTCGCTTCGGTTCTACTGAAGCTTAATTACTTACGGTTACTGTGCGCGGTCGGGCCTTGCCAGCTTTTTATGTGTGTGAATTATAGATGATTATCTTGACACAGGAATATTTTAGTGACTGCGAGTGCGTTAGATTCTTAATGTTCCGGTCTTCATCATGTAGTGATGGAGGTAACGATTGATATTAATTAGATCTCGAATATTGGAGCCATGACCCCATATTACGTGCGGCCCAAGTGCAACAGTGGGTTGATACTGGCTTGGCTATAAAGGTGATGATGATGACGACGGCAACGATGATAATGATCAAGATATAAGTAATGACGATGACAAGAATGATGATGATGATGAACATGATTACATTTCAATATATAAAGAATCAATCGAAAAAACATAAAGAACTATTTTTGAATAACTCGCTGAGTATTATTAAGCCCAATATCTATATGGCGACATTGTCAAAAAATAATTCATACTATTTCATTTTAATGCTACCTTATGAGGTTGTATTCCATGTACTCGTATATTTCATAGGAAGCTAGTAGGTGTATATTTTTTTAAGAAGTAATCATTTGTAATCATACTATGCCGGATGGAATAGTGGGTTAAACCATACATTGTAATTTTACGGTATATTTCTGGAGCGCGTTAGAGGTTAGCAGGTTGCTCGATGCAGTGTAACCAGGTTTTTATTTTTACCTCGTACTCAGTTGATCGTTAACAGAGAACTGTAATACAATGTATTCAACGTCTGAAAAACGATAGTAGAAGACGGTTTAACTATTTCAGGATTCTAGAAGAGACTTGTGTCCATCAGTGGAAAATAACAGTTGAAACAGTACCTTCTGACCAAAAGGTTGAAAACCAATTATTACACATCGATGAAATGTTTAGTAGGTGTGCAATTAGATTGCAGTCGATATAATGAGGTTTTATATTTTTACCCTCGAGCAATAAAGGTGGTTCGGTGTCGGATAAATCACAAATTCCTAATCTTAAGCGAAATATACGACTCCCGTATGGCTATAAATACGCGTGATCCTCGTTCCGCTGTTATTCGCTTTTGTTTCTGGGGTACGTGAGTTTCACTCAAATTTTCGAATATCTCACGATTACATGGACAATATTAACTGGATTTCAGGATTATATATTAAAATAGAACATCCCTTTATTTAAGCTACAAGTGTCTGGACTGATGATTAAACTTTTAATTCTTATAATTGTGGTTTTGTTGTTTCAAAATTAATGATCCTTAATAATAGTAGATAGTGACGTTCGCTTCGTTCTATCGTAAATACCCAAGGCGAGGTTTGCCGCTAAGTCAAATCGATGGTGAAATTTTCCTTGTATAATTATACTCATTCAACCGTTAGCATCGCAGACAATCGATCAATACTATCTACACTGGCGTTGGATAGGTGATGATGATGTTAACTTGACATCAAAATTGTAGTCGTTATACGGTAATGTTAATTAATGATGAGCCGGCGCGGAGTGGTCACAACTAGAGCGGGTCAAAAAGTTGTCGACCTTAGTACTGGCTGTTTCGCGTCGCGCCAAACGGCCTCCGTCCGTAATAATGTGCCGAGATTTAGAGATGCCACCAGCAACTATCTGACCCAGATCTCCTTAATCTATTAATGCGATACGGGCTTGTACTTTTACTCTGTACAGAGTATATTCGGTATCGGTTTTTTATTCACTCTTAGCTCATCGTCGAGTTTGAAAACATCTCATGAGCGGGAAAGAAAAAAATATATTCAATTGTATATTGGATATCGGTTTTGTTGTTTGCTCCTATTTTATCGAAAATATCGAGAACATTTCAATGAGAGTAAAAAGAAAGATACGAGCGGAGTATTTATATAATACAGAGCAGTAGTGATACCAAAAATAGCGCGAAACTGTTTTTTTTCGTGGAATGGATTGTAATAGATTAAATACTATTTGTTCTATTGTAATCTGTAGTAAACATTTATTTTGTTTGCAATCAGAGAATTATTATAATATCATCAGATAGATATTTCAAATCAGATGTTTAATTTTTATCTCAGTCCTGATGTTATCACGGAATATCACGGTGTATTCATTATCTACGTAGGTTTACATTAGATCTAGGTATATATATAGCCGTCCTAAACACAATTATTCACATTGCTTAACGACTTCGTCTTTCAATACCATGCCGAAAATTATGTTCTTTTTTTATTACATCTCAGATCCGATATAATATTAGTTGTATGTTTAATTTATTACCTATTGGCAAAGTAAACAACCCAACCCTCGTTAAAGCGTCAACAGGATTAGAACAACCAGTGTTTCTGGCGCTAAGTAGCTTCTCCCGCCCGGCTCTGTTTGTTCTTGTTTGATAGATGTAATAAGCAGGATCAATATATGTGTGTAGTAGAGCTTTATAACATTCTCTCGCAAAGTCCCGTACAGTAGGGGTACATTATGTTAATGTCTAATGTTTGTTTTAAGTTGTTGAAGAATGAATAAATTAAAATATATATGTTTAAATACAATATGCTTAAGTTCTTGAAATGTGTGAAGCTATAAATAATAAATTCCATAGTCATTTTTAACTGGATATAATGTAAGATCACAAAGAAATATTGTTAAGTTTAATTTTGTAATAGAAAGCAAGGCGAGACGAGTCCCCGTTTAATCCGTTCCTGAAACTTGATAGGTACTTTTAATTTAATGTTATAATATACGATTTCGCGCTATTTTCATAATCTCAAGCTATTATAAATTATAACTGTTCTAACTGTAATAAATTTAATGTGTTATACTGTACACCCCCAACACCGATCTGACCTACATAATAATATATGTCGTAATCCATTAATGCGATACAGGCTCGTACTCAAACCTGCTGTGGCGACATCGCTACCATTGTACATTGTTTATGTTTTATTAAATACTGACGTTATTAAATATTGGTTGCGTAAAGTAAGTATATTCTAATACTTCATTTGATATATTTTATTTTAGACCTAATCTAACGTTGCTTTTACATAAAAAAATATTATCTATACATATAATTATAAATATAGTTATATAATATAATTATGTTAATATAATTATGTATACATGTTCTTTATTGTTGTCATGATCTTTTTCTGTATTGAATTTAGGTCGTCGCTACGTATCACTGAAATTTGATAGTCTTCTGCTTTTCGGGCCCGTCTCGTTCTCGTCCCGTGAATATTTCGTCAGTCTATTATTGCTTTTCCAGGGTAAAAAGAGAGAAAGAGAGGGGGGAGACAGGGGGTGGAGAGACAGAGAGGGAGGAGAGGGGGGAGGGGGGAGAGAGAGGGTGGAGAGACAGAGAGGGTGGTGAGACAGAGAGGGAGGAGAGGGGGGAGGGGCGAGAGAGAGGGTGGTGAGACAGAGAGGGAGGAGAGGGGGGGGAGGAGGAGAAAATTAGATTACCGATCTAATTTTCTCCTCCTCCCCCCCCTCTCCTGCTGCATTGTTGCTGCTCAAGCTGCATTGTTATTCGTAGTAGATAGTGGAACAATGTCTGTTCGCTATCTCGTTAAATACTAAATAGCAATCATGATAAATCCCCCATTCTTTGGTATTAATTATCTGTCTGACACATTGTTCCTTAAAATCTGTAACATTTCAAATGGATTCCTTTTAATTCTACAGAGTATTCTGAATTGTCTAGAATATACTTGATTCTACAAAATTGAGACTTCGATAGAAACATTCATCATCATCATAATCATCATCGTCATCATCATTATCATCATCATCATCATCAGCCCACAACTGTCCGCAAACATAAAGCATATGAATACTTTCTTTATGTTGCTTATAGTATTTCTTGTCAAATAAATATTATTATCTAGATAGAAACATTCACAGACTTGTTATTGGTAGAAGTCTCATTAACACTAGATTTACCAGCTATTAAAATTAAATATAGTCAAAACCAGTCAAAATGACTGGTCTTTAGAAAAATACTGAATGAGGTTTACAATCCTTATTTACTTTTGAAAAATAACAAAATAAATTTAATAATATTCATTGTAATACATAGAAGCCTATAGACATTATAAATTAATCAAACTATTTGTTGTTTTTTGTACATTGGTCACAATTTTTACACATACAGTTTTTTCTCTGTGTACACTTTCCGCATATTTTTTTGCATATATTGCAAATAGTTGTGGCCTTATTATTATTGCAATATCCTATATGATACCATTTTCGTACAGAGGCGGGGGGGGGGGGACCAATTAAATATTAGCTTCTTTGGTTTTTCCCTTGCAGTCAAATATTCAGAAGCAAGATTTTCAGCTAAGCAAAACAAAAAGTCTTTCCTTGAATATACATTACGTTTACTATACAGTTTACGATTTACGATATAGTTTACGTATACATTTATTTGGAATTTATTCGTATGCTTGGCTCATCGCTATTGCCCTTATCATAAGTTTACTTTCGCCAACATATGGTTCATCATTTTCACCATCCGAACATTCCATAGGTATGCTAGTTAGATTTTCCAAATACACAGGTTTCATTTGATTTGTCATTTTTAGGGCGTGAGGAAAATCATAAAAATAAACTAACAGTAGGATAGTATCTCTCTCTGTATTTAGTCTTCTTACTGAAGAATCTATTTTTGAATAATTGTACATCAACATAAATGTTTCTTACCAGTGTCACAACGAAATCTTACAGCCGATGCTTCAAAATTCAATGAACGAATGAAAATATTTTACTAATTTAGCGATGATTTAGCAGGAACTCAATAATTATTGGTAAACTAATTTATGACAGTGCGATAATGATTTTACTACGTTACAGGATTAAAATGGTAACAATAGTAAATATAGCCGATCGCGACCAAGCTGACGTGACTCTGCTCTCTCTTTTTGTGAAAACTACGTTCTCATAAAACCTGATACTCGGTATACTCGATATCGACCCTACTATCGTTGCACTGTTGGAACATGGGTCTCCTGTCAGAATGAAACGGTTAAGGCCATAGTCTGCCACGCTTGTCAAGTGCGGGTTGGCAGACTTCATACACCTTAGAGAACAATTTTTTTTTTGAGTACTCAAAAGTGTGCAGGTTTCCTCACGATGTTTTCCTTCACCGTAAAAGCCACAACATTGTACTTTCAGAATTTCAGTATTTCAGTTTTTTCGGAATTCATTCCGGAATATTTTTGACTGCCTTGTTAGTCGTGTTGGTTGCAGGTGCGACTGCCTATCGGGAGGTCCCGGGTTCGATTCCCGGGTCCAACACTACAAAATTTAAATTTTCTAATAGTGGTTCTGAGTTTGGATATGTGCCCGATGTATGGCAATAGGCTCACCACTTATTCCACAGTGGGACGTAAACGTAACTAGTGAATTGTGGTAATGTTCTGAATTCCTCTGCCTACCCCTTCGGGGATTACAAGCGTGAAGTTACGTAGCACGTTTACGTTCATATATCTTGTTCCGAAAATATATTGCAATACTTACTAGTTATTGTAGCTGTCCCAATATCATGTCATCACATAGAAACTTGCACCAGTCATTTTGACTAGTACTGGTATAAGTGTCAATAACTAAAAAGGTATTTTTTACGAATATATACGTATATAAAATAATATAAAGTACCTAGAACTGATTCTTTAGCTACATCTACAAAAGTCATGATATCATTACAGAAAAAAAAATAAAACATGAAGTAGGGGTTCTAAATTCAAATTGCAAAACCAGTCAAAATGACTGGTCTGGTAAATCTAGTGTTAATCAATCAATGGTCTGTTTAAAGTTTAAGCTCGATATTACCACATCGATTGTATTCTTGACACGGTGCACAAACAGGCGTTCCGTAAGTCGGCCGCTAATGAAATTGTCGTAATCCGACGAAGGTCGGCCCATTAATGTTGTATCGATTCCGCTTTTGTCTTCATGCATCCGTGCACTGCACGGTAGCAATGCTGGCCTATTGTAATTTCAACCGCCTTTATTTCCTACAATGTCTTTTCGAATCGACCTCAGTTGGTTATTTGTCCGTTTTCTCTCATTAGCAAATTGTTTTCATTCGTGAATGGAATCAATTTATTTAAGCAAATATGATGTTTGATTATTGCTTGCTTTTCGTGCAACCGTTATGTGTAGATATTGCGTCCGTGTAAGTGGATGCTATGTATATGTTCTTTATAACGTTAAAGAGATAATTGTCACTGTTCATCATGTATGCCTGAATAACGAGGAGATTTGTGTAAAATATGGCTCTACCATTAATTGGAGAGATGAATGCGTTGAATGAAGGGCTTTGTTCTCAAAACTCGCAGGCGACATCCATTGTGCAACGGTTTGGCCTTGTGGTAGAACGCTGGCCATGCCTTTCGGCTTTTTATAGCTTTTTCTTTTAACTGCGTTGCTTTACTTTTTTTTTACAACAATTAGTCATCCTGCTCCCTTAAAGTTTTGCAACACTTATACCCTGTGTTTTTGTTTCACTTAGTTGAAAACGCCAATTAGTATTTTTTTCCATCACATCTAAGCGTAATATGCTAACGTCTGTCCTAATTATGACTGTAGAAAGCTTTTGCTTACGAAAATAAGTATTTAATGAAATTATTGAACATTAAAAGCGTCAGCTAGAAGCCCGGCAAAGCCCCCGCCTCCCCTAACATTAAATGTAACGAATGACCCACATTTGGCCGAGTTCATTCAAATCCTGCCACTGAAAGCTTGTTGGGCACATTATAAATTTGAAAGCTTGGTTCGGCATACACGGCGTGGATTGCGTGAGAATATCAAGTTAAATTCACGCGACGGAAGTGAAAAAGCCTTTTTTCTTGTAATTATTTAATCTTAAGTATTTATGTCGAAAATTGAGCAGTCCTTGAATGAGTCAGCACAACTGTGATATGAGATTATAAGGTATTGTCACAACTCATTTACGGTAGCCACTTTGCAACTGGAGGTGACTTTTAGGGGTGAGACCATCCGCCGTGGTACCATATCCAACAGTGGACTGCAACAAACTAATGATATTGCTGATGTCTAATGTTTCCCACCATTATGGACTACCCTCATTAGATGGCGCATTATGCAAAGTAATTCTCAGTACGCAACCTAGGCTATGTAATCTTGGTAGTGGCTGACGCGATAGTACGTTCAGCAAACTTTTCGAAGGTTTTTGTTGCTGGTCAATCCACTATACTTTTCTAGGCTAGATTTGACAGCAACGTAGATTAATATATTGGTAGAAAAACAAAAACTTTACTATTCTTTGTCCTTCAAGCGACGCTAACGGCCAACTGACATTAACAAATTACCGAGTTGCTTAGTACGCGAAGTAAGTCGCGTGGTTAGTCCCTTTTATTCCCTGTGGACCTGCTTATAAACTAACGAGAGTAGGCATACGAAATTTCTGTCGACTGACAGTTTTTTATTTAACTGCTAGCTTTTTTATTTTTTACTCGTGGAGATATTCTTCTTAATAGAAATGTACTTTATTAACGTGTCCTCAGAGGCTCAGATGTACGACAATGCTGGTCAAGATTTAATTACTAGCACTCACCAACCCAAGTACTGGCCGCTCATAGTATTGAATACATTTGTAGATACCCTATAATTTTCACCCACGTTAGGGTTCTAAATGTTTCGTTTAAAAGGTATAATAAAAATATATTATCTTTCACTGTGAGCATAACTAGGTATATCAATAGTTCAGTTGTTGGGCAAGTAGGAGGCCTATTTTAACCCACATATGCCTCCTATTTGGATAGAATCCGAATTTATGAGCATACCTTTAACTCTTCGACGTCATTTGCGTCCTTAAAACTGAATTATCTCGTGGGGATTATGAGAGGTCAGGGGATGTCTATGGTTAGTAGTGGATCTAGATTGGCTGATGATCATGATCTCGGTGATGGACAACATCTGAAGAAACCTTCGGCGACATTTTGACAGCTGTTAATTTTTCTTCGATATTTAATTTTGGCTAACGGCAAGTTTTTAGACGATGAACAATATCGAGGGTAGTTTGACATGATAGCTTGGTATACAACACCTTCAACTCTAATCAATCTGGTGGTAATCTGCATCTGACCGTAAAGCCATAAAGGCGTTAATCTGAAATGTCAAAATATTAATTCTATGCACCTGCCTCTCATTTAACTGTAGATAAAGCGGAAGTTATAGAACTGAGTATTAAGTTAAATGATTTGTATGTATTATATTTTGGTAAATATTTTTTTGTTCAAAATAAATTAGACCCTCAATCCACCACGCCGTGCTGATTGCGCGAAACGACTGTGCGGCGTTGATTTAATTAAAACACATGTTCCGGCTTCCACTCCTCAATCCGGCTGGCCGTGTGACCCCGACGGCGCCGCTAATTAGATTACAAATTTGTCGAATTAAAATAAACAAAATTATAATAAACAAACAGCAGCTTTTACCTCCTCTATGGAAGTTCACTCCTATTATTCGGTCAACAAATTCTAGTTATGTCTTGCTGGTAGTGATTGTTTAGGGAAAAACTACGTACGTGGTCGTCTTTTTCCTTGTGTGTGGCTATTGTACCTAACATAAACAACATTTCCTCTGGAATATATTATTATATTGAGATGTACTAAAGAGATGAATAATGTACTAAATTCAATTCATGCGTGTTAGGTAACATCTATCATCTATGTATGTAAATTTATATTATTTGATTTTTCAACGTCATCATAATTATCACCCTTTTTGTCGTTAAGAAGCATTACGGCCATAGTTTGCGCACTAGTGCGGAAGGCCAAAATTAAACCTCAGAGAACATAACGAAGACCTTCCTTCCTTTAATCCTATGACATATTTACTCATACTCATAACCTCACCTTTTCGGGGGTTACAGGCGTGAAGTTACGTTATATTTACTCATTAGTATTCGCAAATTCAATAAATAGATGTAAGAGTTTAATTGATCAAATATGATTTACAAATCAAAACCGATACACAATTAAAATCTGCCATAAAACGGTACGGATTGCATGAAGTCAGCGCAATTTATCCGGCTTCCCGTGTAAGCCAGCCCTCGACTGTGAGAGTGATTCAATTACAATTTAAACGTAATTGTGTCATTTATGTAAACAAGCTAGCGTTTGCACACTCGAAAGGACTCTGATTACTTTTTAAATAAAAAACACGGATTTTTGTAAATGCGAGTTTTTATTTCATTAATGTAATTGTCGTAAATTTTAACTTCGCATAAAACATACCCTTACTTATTTAGTTGTAGGTACATTTACCTACTCGTGAAGCGTGTAAAGGGTCCCTTAAATATAGTAGTCGTTGGAATTCAATAGCCTTTTCAAAGGTTTTTTGTACAATATTGCGTACTTGCCAAAGTGACGAAACCGTTTAGCTATCCGACCTAATTATGCAGCGCCAAGTTAGTGGGAGCTCATTCAAATATTGTCGGCGCGCCCTTGTTCGGCGTGCCTATTAAAGGTGTTAATTGCGTGTCAAGCTGACTGACTCGAATATTAATGATGAAGTATTCAGTTGTATTAATTGACTCAGCGCTATGTCTATTTATAAATTAACAATTGAACGAATTCGACGTACTTCGAGTAGAACCTAGTTTTCACTAGTTGTATTTCTATAGGAAATATGGTGGTGGATAGACAAATAAAATCGTACTCAACATTATTGAGCGTCCTTGTTACCTTATATATGATACATGAACTAGGAATGACTGCCTCGTTAGTCCTGTTAGATATAAACACGACTGCCGATCAGGAGGTCCTGGACTATAATTCTGGGTCGAGTACTATTGGATATTTTTAATTTAGATTTTCTAGTAGTGGCTCGGGGACTGGAAATTTGTCCGATATATAGCTATTCACTCCCTATGACATAGTGGGACGTGAACGTAAATGGTGATACGTGGGAGGATACTTTTACTTCTTTGCCAATTTTTTCGGGGATAACAAGCGTGAAAGCTACATGAAACAATAAAAAAGTTCACATGAACCTAAACGTATACATTAATTTGGGAATTTTTTACAGAATTGTCTGCAAACGGTAAATGTAAATTTGAAAACAACCACATTAAACTTATTTAATAATAAAATTATATATGTACATACATATGCCTCAAAGAGGTTTCAGTTTTTATGTAAATATTTGTTTTCGAAAATCATTAGCTGGCGTCGGTCCACATCGCATGAAGCTGCCCGAGCGCGATAGATTAAAAAACGTTTCGGGACTATTCCAGAAGGTTCTATTTCGGTTCCAACAAAACAATATCACATATGACTTATTCTACTACAGTTCGTCCGGCTTAAATCTTATGTAGGTAAATTGGAGGCAAATACGAGGGACCTCCTTTTTCACTTTATTTTTTATTGGTTACCCAAACACTCGTTACAAACATCCGAGCAATGTTTGTCGTCCCGACCTTTTTATGCATGATTTTTTTTGACATTTATTCAAATTTCGTACGAGTGATGAACATCTCGTACAAAGAGATCGAGATTAAATTTCTCCTCCCATGTCGTATTTGTTCAATGTTATACTTAAATAATGTTCTAAAAGATTTTGTGGGGATGCTCATGTGACAGTCGCGCCGCTGAATCATTTGCCGGTAGACAAATCTACTTTACAACAATACATGAGTTAAATGTACGGTGATATTTTTCCTTGCAAAGTAAAGCAATTTTCTTCCGCTCGCACATAAATATAATTTTACGGTTCTACGTAGCAGTGGTTGATAATATGTACATGTGTGCTGCTGAATGTACAAATGCCTACATGTATTTATTTTTTGTATGTGCGAGATTATTTTTTTTTGGTAGGGGAGGATTTGGGGTTGCTTAATGATTTTTACGTGTTCTATGTATATATGTACATATGTTACAAGGTAACACGTGTCGGGGCGGGGCAGGACCTCGACCTTATACCAAGATACCAGTTTGTCGTAAGAGGCGAGTAAACCCGGCGTTGATAAATCGCGTTATGGCGCGGCCTGTCTAGACAAGGCTAAATGTCCTGACCTCCTTTAGGCATCAACATGTGTGGTGCGAGAATCCGTGCATTACGTTTTTGCACAGAACCCTCAACCCGTAGGACCAGTATGAGATTATGGGTAATAACGTTATGTTTTATTGTGAAGTACTATTTGTTTACCCTCTATTGTATGAAAGCGATCGCCCGTTGCGCTCTGCGTGTGAACGATCACGATAACACATCGTATGATGCCGCGAGGTTGTGACTCAGCGGTTAATTACGATTTTTCTCGGAGTTAATATTTTTTCCTTGTCTTTAATTAACGTACTCCATTGCAAGTGGTCGTATTCGCAAATATCTGCTCGGCGTGTACTGGCGCCGGTAACGAAATTAACGCTATGCCGCCGCAATCAAGGCTACCCAAAAATTTTTAGTCCATTACGAGTATCAGCTCTGACAACAGTAGGTACACACAATTATGTTGTCTTTTCAAGACGGGAAATGTTGCTTTGTAAGGTCGGTGTCAGTCTTAATACCGATGTCGACTGTCATGTTGAAGAGGTTATATCATGCGTATGTCAGTCACTCTAAATCTTCATCGCTGGAATTGGAATATTCTAGCTTTGAAGATTTTGATACAAGCCTTTGTACAACATGTGTAAGGTGTACTCGAAGGAATAGACCTTCTAAGTTCAGTTCTATCATAATATGGATGTTATTAAGATAACTGTCTTTCGATCTCAAGGTTGCTATTTCTATGTATACTAAAAGTGTACATCTCAGTACTCAAGTGTAACAATGCCTTTGTGGCTACTTCGTATAGGGCATATACTAAAAGCTACAAATAACACTGCTATTAACAGCCCTATTCTTAGTGTTTGTGATCGATAGTAAACGTCGTCGTATATTAGCTGCAGGGACCACTTATGGGACTGCTCCGTACTCATTAATGACTTTATATAAAAAGGAAATACCATATGCTTTGATGTATGGAATCGTCGTTTCGGCAGTCACTGGTTGAACAGAGGATTTTATCACCTTTAATTTGCACATTGACCTCGCTTAAACGATATTCAGCGCTACGTTCCACATATCAGTTACGGAAGGTCAGTTTAATTATATAGGTTTATTCGTACTAATCTAGCATCTACATAGGTCAGACATGTGAACGGTTCATTATTGGGGGAGATAACACTATACGGTCACGATGGAAACCAAACTAACATAAGTAAGAGATGAATGTATTTATGTACTTTGTTTATGGAAAGAAGGCGTACAAAAAGATAGGACTACGTAGGGTAAACATTTTACAGTTGTCAGACGGTTTACAGATATATGGTCAATGATGATTGTAAAAAATTTCTTTCACCTGTTGTTATCAAAATGTCCATCATGATAACGTTGATATTCCTACCAATAATAGATTTGCCAACAATAAAAGATATGTGTGAACTGTATGGGTGGATCTGATAGGTCTGAAATTAGTCTGACCATTCCGTAAAACCACACGAAAATCAAGCCGAGGCACATTTTTTAATCGCAATGACATTACCATTTACTTAGTACCAATTAGACTTACTCACGTACCATATTTGTAACTGGCATTTAACTTTTGTGACTGGTGGTAACTGAAATACGAGTAGCATTCGATCGATAGTGATTACTGGCACGAGAACTTTATAAACATAACGAATGAATGGCTTCTGTTGAATAAATGAAATTGTTAACTATTAGTGTAAATAATTGACAGAATAAGAATAAGGTCGAACTTTTATTTTGTATAAACTTAAACATTATTAATTAGTTTCGTACCATACAACTGTTTAATTTGTACAAGCAAATGTTTCACACAAAAAACCAAGTTTCTTTCTATTTTGTAAACCTCCGATTTCCTTCGTTACTTACTTGTAATTTCATGGTTATATTTCACAATTGCTTTCGGAACGTTATTTTCAAGTAAGCCATTACTTCGTTCTGTTTGTGGTACTTTGAGTGCGTGGCCGTTAATAAATAATTCTTCACCTGGACGTGCAATTTAATTTACAAGCCTTTGTTTAATTCGTCGTTACCTGATACCTTTGTTTTAAAATAAGTCGGCTGTAATATGTAAGGGTTGAAGTTATAAAGTGGTAGACACGTATGACGTATCAGATAGACCTCATTTGACTGCTCCCTTAGGATGATCTATTTCTGTCTTATAACAGCAGTGTTAAGCGCTTAAGTGTTCTGGTTTGAAGGGTCTGGTAAGGAAGATATACTTTTTCGAGGCATTCCAGTTTAGTCCTCAGGAGTAGAGCATCTGTGGTCGACCTGAGATACGAATCTAATCTTATCTGGTGTTGATTACAAATGTCCATGGGCGGCAGTAGCCACTTACCATCAGGTGGACTGCATGCTCG
>DWEJ01000373.1:0-17396 GCA_018245835.1 Mysoria sejanus stolli | reverse complement strand
CGCCTATAATCCCCGAAGAGGTAGGCAGAGGAATGCAGAACACTCCCACGTCTCACGTTTTTACGTCCCACTATGGATGATGTTGATGATTATGATAATGACAAAATTATAATGTAAGGGTCTTAATGATAATGATGTTAATGTTGTAGCGTCTAGTTCTTTGTTTGTTTCACATTAAAATGTCAACGCTTCCCATTCTAATCACGTGTAGGAGGTTGGTAATAACATGGCTGTGAATAGTATTCCCATTTGTGAAGTGAATAAGCGTATAAAAAGATTATTAATAATTCTAATTTAAGATACAGAGGGTTTAAATTACAGAGGACGAACTACATGTGTCACGCTGGGAGCACACGATCCTTCAAAACTTGACAGTTGTGTGACACACCGCATCTGTCATGTCAGTAATGACGTTGGGAAACTGTCAAGAAATAATTGTCTGGTTGTGTGTAGCCCGCCAAAAGCAAATATTTTATTTATCACACACTAAACGGCTAGTGTATGATAATTGAATTGTAATAATATTCATCATAATTTATTGTGTTGACATAAATATTGTAAAATCGATTTTGTATGTTCAAAAATCGATTTTTTAATTTTTGTCAAATTACTGATTCTACGTGTCGTTCACGTGTTGTGAGTAAATTGTTATATGTAGGTGACGTATAAATATATAATGTAGGTGTGCAGCTATGTGAATATCGCTGTCGGTGTCCCACTGCTGGGCAAAACGTGTTAGTCAACTCGGAATGTTGCATTGCAATAGTAAAATATGCCGCTTTCTATAATATTATTTACACCTCAGGTAAATTATCCATATGTAAACTAGAACTACCTGTATCTTGATATGTTTCATTTTAAAAAAGCTTCGATTAATTAAACAATTATATCTGGATGTGCGCTGAAAGTGACATTAGAAAACGAACTATTGATTTTAAAATTGTTTTAATACCACAGTACTTCAATGCATGTCTCTGGTAAAGACGTTTGGTATGGAATTTGATGTCCTATATAAAGAATAAATTAAAACAATTTTACACATATGTATTGCATGTTGATTAAATTATCTCTCTGTTCAACTATATAAGAATTTCTAGAGACCGCTTTGAGGTTTTGTCTATACCACTGGTTGTTAAATAACGTTTGTAACGTTTCAAAGCCATCGGCGAATTATTTTGGCACTTTTTAAAAATATATATGTATATATCCGACACATTAAATATTGGGCACAAAATTTATGGTTTGATAAATTGGAGCTATTAGGAGGTACGAGTGTGTTAGAAGGCCATATTACATGCGCTAAAAAGACGAAAAACAAAATTAAGACATTTTAATTATAATATCACTGTTAATATCAATTTTTCTAAATGAACTCACGTTTATGCTTGCTATAAGGTCGTATGCTAAACTCAAAACAAAAACAAGCCATTTATGACTCACATGACAGCAGTCACTGTGACAATTATATTACGGTCGCGCTGTCAGAGTAAACTGTCAAATGACTATCTGCCTTACGGCTCAAATTAAAGTACAAGAAAAACTCGACATTTTGCCGCAAAATGTCAGTTCTAACAAACGAGTCTGCCATGCAAAAACTCAACGCTGCATTGAAAAGCGCTTCCATACAATATTTCTGTACTGTTTTTAACAAAAATGTAAATGACCTCTAAAAAAAATGTCCGATATGTAATTTTTTTATGAATAATTATTTTACGGGTAATATTTGAAATGATTATAGCAATATTTAATAGCTAAGGTGTTATACAGGGCTCACGTATGTTTCTAAAATTTGTTCCCTAACACATTTGTAGCACCTTGTATTTCGGATTTCACCTATGAACGCTTCGCTACACTTGTTTTTAATAAACATTATAACAGCAGTGAGGTTGTAAGATCATTGCAAATTTGTAATGACAATTACAAATGAGATCCATTTTTTACCAGTTGGCAATTAATGATTTCAACATGATCAAGAAACAAAAGTCTTATATACACTGACTTAATAACGTCCAAATTGCTGATCTTCCAATCTAACTCCCTCTAGTACACTCCTAAACATATATCCCATTTGCTCGCAAGTGACGCGTGCCAGTTCATTGACAGTCTGTGCCTGTGTTGCACGTTTGGTCTCTTTCTATCACGTACACAACGCCGTAAGGGAGAAAGAGATGAATGACAGCTACCACAGTGCTATTGTAAAGTAATTGAATGAGAACACTGTTAGACTTCCGCCACTCACTCTCCGTGAATAATGGAAGATGTTAAAAGACCATTGGTCTCCTTCTCTCTCTTTTTGACTCTGCTTTATAACTCAATTAAGGCACGCTTACGGTACGGTAATCTTAAATTTTAGTCATGTATGACTATTTATTAGTTCTTGTATCCTAAGATTTAGAAATAATAATCGATCTAGTATGATTAATGTAAAGCATAATTTTAAAAATGTGAAATTTAAATGAATAATATATACAGGAAATGTTAGAAAACCTGTCATAAATTCTAAGTGTTTCCAGACTCCACCGTGCTCTTCCGCCAAAGTTTAATTTGACCTCAATAGCCAATGTCGAATAATTCAAGCAGGTATGTCACTGAAATGTTATCTGTGTGTTTATCAAAATAAGGCAGCTAGCAGTTTATGGCATAGAATTAACTGTCAATATCATAGTGACATTTAATTTTCTCACTTCGGGCGGGTTGTTTCAGCTCCACTTGATGGACGCGCCAACGTTAGCAACGGCGCTAACTATCGTCAAAATATAAAAAGCGTTGTTTCACACAATGTCGACCTTAACAACGCTTTGAATTAAATTTGAACATCAGGTTTAATTGAACAGGTCACATTACCGAGCAGTTTGAAAGAACCGGCCCTTGATATCATTTTATACTGAGTCCTTACGTTAATGACATAATTACCTTATGACATGAAACTGTCATATTGACAGCTAATACAGTTGTATTGTCAAAATATATATATGTATATATTTGAGATTAATAAAAATATATGTAACTAGATTTGTAATATATCTGAGTATGTTTATATCCCAGCCAATACGTTGTAACTATTTTTATTGTTTTTTTGTATTGGAATGACAGATGACAAAAATTTAAAAATTCTTTGCATACGGTGTATAAAACGTTAGTCGTAAATAGTTCTTAATCGGACGTTATTGCTAGCTTAGGCGTTCGTTAGCTGTTATATATAAATAGCGATTTTGACGTTTCATTTGTGACCGTCGCTTTTGCACTGATCTTTTTTGCGGTGATGAGAAAATGGCAATTGGCGCCAAAAAAAGATGAATCCGATTAGGAGAGGTGACATACGAAAACTGTAAAAAAAGACCAGGAAAATGACAATGGTTATATCCTATTTATAATAGAAAGAAGTATTTAATTGATTTAAAAATAAGTATTTTTTCAAAACGCCATCAAAAATGAACCGTACAAATAACGCGGACAATTTATAATGCATTCATTGCAACATTGGACGCGACAATCACGCGTAGATGTCCCATTACCAATCGTACAAGTCGTATAATCGTACCTACGTGTAAAATTCGTCAGTACAAGAGCGTCGGTACCAATGACCTTAGTTTCGCTATACGGGTTCTGGATGTTCTTAATGTTACAACGTTTAACTCAATATTTTCCAGTGTCGATCCACGCTATGAATGACTCATGACAGTCATGATTTCGTGACTCATGTGTAGGTCGAAAACTAAGCTCACATCAAGCATTCCAACTATATTTTTTTAATCACCTACATGATATCTGTTTATTTCTTAAGGGATGCTTATAATATGGTAATAATAAAATTGAGAAATAAATTTCAAATGCACCGTTTCGGTGTAATTAACCTCTGTGTTACCAGTATATTAACAGGTTTATTTCCGATATTGATAACCGGAGATAAGATAAGATATAATATAAGAGTTTCAACAGGCTGCCTTCCTAGGAAATATATTTGGCGTATACAAGAAATCATTCCAGCGCTATAGTGTGGATCGACCTTAAAATAGGTCACGTGCCTAAAAAATCGATACGTCATTTAAAATCGACAATAAACATTTTAATTTGTTTTTGTGTATAAATATAGTGACTTGTTATAATATTATAATTATTAATTGTGCTGTTGTTTGTGTACGAGAATTAAGTGCGTACGTTGTTTGAGTATCTTACATCGTGGTGATGAAACTGTCCATCAATGCATCAGCCTTGAGACCACTGCTGGGCGTCCTATGGGCCACCTGGTCCTGATCCTTTAGAATCCAGCTGCGTTCTTTAGGTCATCTGACCACCTCGTAGGAGAACTTTTACCCCGCTCTTTTTATGAAAATAACAATAATATCTCGGGACATGTCCACACACGGCCATCTGATCCCTAAGTAAGCGTCAAGAGAGCTTGTGGTATGGTAACCAGAGGGCTGATAAACTACATATATGCTTAAATAGATATTTTTTTACACCCAGACACAACAAATACTTGTGCTCATCACACAAATATTTATTCTGGGTGGGAATCGAACCCACGACTCCCGGCGCAACAGTCAGGTTTACTAACCGTTGCACTAATGGGCCAACCATGACGCATATGCAATGTACTGACTGGTGACCAGTTGGTGTAGTCAGTCAGTCACATGCTGAAGAAACATACACCCTTCTCCATAATGTTCTCCGAGGCGCATGAAGTGCTGACAATGCACAAGTGGCCAGCATGGTAGTGTATGTATAACTTTAACACTCAGTCCGAGAGGTGACTCCTGTGCAGCGGTGGAATTGATGAAATGATGGGTCAGGTTATTCACTGCGGGTAAAGTGAGCGTAGTGAGCGTGAGAAGACATTCTATATTATACATTGTAGTATTATGCGGTGTATAATTATAAATGTATAAATTACGAATTAATGTATAATATTTATTATCTTTTTCACCTATCCTCTTCTCGTGGTACTAGAGAGCTTTTACATTAGCACTTTGCGGTTGTTAGGGTGTGTAAAGAATGTTCCAGTAATGTTTAGGATATGCCGATTAAAGTATGTATTAACTAATGTGCACTTCACTATCGGTCAATGTTAAATTACGATCCATCCCATTACTGAATGATTAAAGCGGAAAAAGTTGTTCAGGTCTAGAAGGAAAGAGATATTTAGCATTCGGTGCGTTCTGCCTACTCTGTGAGGGACCTGGCGTGGCATTCGAACAGAAGCTAAAAGTTATAGACTTTGTAACCTAATGTTCTTGCCCCATTAAATCTAACATCAAAAAGAGGTATTAAGAAAGGCATTGAGGATGTTTTATGGCATCTTGTTGCTAAAATAATTTATGCTTCAACGTTGCAATAGATTTATATATATCTCTACTAAATAAAGATTATTGCATACAGACAAGTAAGTCGTATTTATATCGTGACGTATAGCGAGGTACTGACGCGTCGAAGTCGAGAGGCTAACTATTGGTAGGCGAAGTAAGACGGCGGGAAACCAAGTGCGTTCCTCGCAAATGTCAAATTTATTTCTCCTTGTTGTAAACTCCCTCCGTTTAATACTATTAATTGGTTATGTTATACTTCAATCGGCATTCCAAGAATTCGGTTGTGTGTGTTGTATTGTATACCTACTTAACGAATTATTATGTCGATTTCTGTTTTACTATTGCATCTGTGAAAATCGGATTGAAAGATTTGTCTATGGTAAAATTAGTTTTATTGGCATCGGCACCAAATCTGAAAAATCTTAGGCGCATTTTTTTTGTACCTTCTAAGCCTGGGCCAATTGGTAATTGTTTCATTGATGTAAACAGGTTTTCTAGCTGGAAAAATCGTAATTGTGCTATATTGATTTTATTAATATTTAATAATTTAATTAATTTTCTACTCTTTGTTATTATTTGAATGTTTTTCTTATCTCCGATTTTTACAGGCATCAACGGGGTTTTTTAGTTTAGTAGTTTGGGTTGCTTCAATATTAGTTGATTACATTTTAAATAGATGTATCAATTTTTTTATATTCCTTACTTTGCTGTTATTAATTTTGTTCCATAATGAGTAATGCTCATGGCAACACTATAAATGGTTGTACACGTACGTGTAAATAACTAAACATAAACATAATATTATATTATATAACTAAACATAATATTATATTAAAAATGAAAGCTAATATATTTTAACGAAAGAATCTAATATAAATATTTAATTAATATACTAAGGTTAATTTCCATACATTTAATTTCATAGTGTCTCATGGTGCCTCAATAACACATTGTGTACAACCATTATCGGCCATCTTTGTTTTTTAATTTTTAAATTGTTGCAAATGCAAAGCATTGTTTTGAAATAGGATTTTTTTATATTTTTCCCAATGTGATGTGATCTTAGCTTGGCTAGTTAATACACATATATTTTATTATATAATATAATGAGCTAACCACATATGTATATAAACTTCTCACGAGGAAAGATAAAATATATATCGCGTGAACATAGTTTTAGTAAACGGAAGTAGGTATCACTTCATAAGTGAATCGCAGTAATGCAATTAGGTATCAAACGTCCCATATTGCTGGTGTAGTATATTTGGATTCTTTAAAATATTCCTTCTCGCAAAGCAGAGCAGATTTTAATCCTATCTAAAATAGATCTTTAACACATTCAAATAAAGTATGTTTTTGCACATCAATTGTCTTGTAACCATACAATGCCGGCACAATTATAGAAATGCAAAAACATAATTTATCCAAATGTGTTAAAGTTCTATTTTAAATGATATTAAAATCTGCTGTGCTCTCCGAGCCGACGTATTTGAAAGGACTCTTTGGTGGAATGCATGAGAGAGGTGACATAAAAAAATTAATTGACGCTGAGTGCAACGAATCTCATTAATGCTTATGCACCGCTTATAATCTGTTTCATACAGCGTTGTTTGCGAAAAAAGGATATACCTTTTGATCCTGTGGTGACAGTAGGGTACAAAATGTCAATTGAATTCGCGTGCGAATATTTTATCTTTCCAATTTAAATTTTTCCATGTTTTATACTTTTTTGCCGATGCTGTACGGTCAACGGTGAAATGTTCGTTTGTTGCTGGTGACACAGATCGACTTGCTTACTATGTTAGGGAGAATAAATTTTAATACCTGGTAACCCTGTCACAACTTTTTAAATCTATGTACATGGTATACTCTATATCCGTTTTTCATGCATCTGTATTGGGAACCGTTTATTTGTCTGTTTAATATTTGAGTCAATGTAATGATAAAGTCCTTTGAAAAGGTATTATTCTAGTAATATATTATAGTAATCTATATTTATCACACTAAAACACTATAGAGTGCTATATGTCGATATTCTCTCGTCTATGGTACATACATGTCCTTGTCTACTTAAATGCATGAAGAATGGTATTGAACTTATTCGATGAAATTAGTAGCAGGGTAATTGAAATTATGTAAATGCATTAATTCTGATTTTCGGATAACACTGTTTAAAAATACCCTACATTTATCCCAAGTCCTGATGTTAATGAGTTATTGTTGAATATGTTTTTATATTAGAGATTTTATTCTATGATGATTAAACCAGCTGAATTGCATCTTACTGAACATACTCTGCGTACTCCGTAAAGGATCTGATTTAATGATGATACCAGCGGTTATCACGAATAGTTTTTGGAAAAGTAACTAATGTAAAAATTTCAAAAACCATTCATTTACAAAGGTAAATCATTTATGAGTCGACCAACAAAACGAACATTTCACTTGTACGTTTACTTTTATTAGCTTGTTATAAGATTTATTAATGAGATTTAGCTAATAATTATGTTATTTGTCCACCAGGCGGCGTCATTTACTATTGAGGCATTATAATATGCGCTTTAAGGGTTAATAATGATATTGATAAAAATATAGTGGGACATATTAAATAAAATTGTAAATACATATTATTTTGAACATAAAATTTCAAAATTTGATTCTCAATAAACTTCTGTTGCTCCTAGTGCCACCTGGTGGATAACTTTGCTACTGATTTATTTTTACCCTTCGTGGTGTCATTATTACTTGTACTTAACTTTTAAAAATGAATTTTAAAAACTATTTTATGTATTATGTGATTTGATATTATTTCTTGTGTCGTCTTGTGGTGCATTGTTTATTTAAATTTATGAAAAGCATGTGGAATTTTATAAAATTAATAATTTTTTTAAGCTGTGAATTCCAGTTTGTAATTTTAAATTGTATGAATAATTTTAATAAAATGCTAACAGATTTTATTGTTATTTCGTTTTTTTTATTTTAATTAATACTACCTATATTGTACGCCCTTTCGTTTAAAGTTAAAGTTATTGCTAAGCAGCAGTTTCTGCCCGCTTCACTAGCCTTAATTTGAAATTATTATGTACGTAATGACCGTTACGTCTGTTTCCCCTAAGGGATGAGCAAACGATTGAAGTATTGCCATATTTAATCAATTATGTTCGTAACTTTCCATAATTATCTTTAATTAGATTACAATTGATGATGAATAGTAATGCTATTAAGTTATTAATTAAGAATAGTAATGCTAGTATTTCTATTAATTTCCTAGAATTCGTTATTCTAACTCAATATACACAGACGTTCCAATGATTTCAGTATAAGCGAAATAATATAATTATCATATTTGTATACAGCTTGGCTAATTATTTTCACTTAAGAATTAAAACTAAGCATTGAGCAATAATTTGATGTCCCTGTTGATCTTAAGAATTCAGTTAGCGCTGTCCTAGCCTGTCCGAAACGTTGTCCTGGCTAACAAGTTTTGAAAAATGTATATAAAATAAAATACTGGTAACATTCCCATTATTGCCAATCCAGTTATCCACTACATTTAAACGTAAATAGTTTATCTATGACAACTGCCAACAGCCAAGCTTATGATCTAAACCATTACGTTGCTTTTATCGTTAAAGTTTAATTTGTACAAATTTTTTACCATATTTAATACACTAAATTGAATTTACGTTCCACTTATAGCAAGAACGTAATGAATAACTGAGTTTTAGCCGTAATTAGATAGATGTTTAGGTAATAACAGGTGAGTGGATTTTGAAGTTAGCGCTATGCTCGATTTTTGCTTTATTTTATCTAGTTTGTTTGCGGTACGCGTCCGTAAAACGTTATGTAAGCAATCATGTTATTATTGAGGACATTTACTAGTATGGTTTTAGTGCGGCGTTCATGTGTTAGTGCAGGTGAATGATTTTGCTATTTTAAGATTTTTTATGTAGATTACAATAAACATACATGTCTCTTGTTTATTATTATAATTCATAAACTCATAACTCATTCCAGGTTTGTGTACGTGTGTCGTGTATGGTAGGTTAGGTTAATATGAATTACATAGTCATTGTGATTTAAAAAAAAAACATCATTTCATTTTTTAATTAACCGAGAGTTATTTTGAGTGTAATATAATTTACTTTATGCTAGGCAATTTTCAATGTTATCAAACGTATTGGATACATTCAGCCCTCTTATCATTGTAGTAGCTTGATAAATGTACCAATAATGAATGTTTCCATTGTTTTAACAATGTTTTAATTACATGTCGTGTTTAAATGGAATCTTATATAGACTTCATTATGATTGGCTTGACTTGAATTGCTGAATGCAGTGGATTATATTACGATCTTACTGATCTTACTTACTTGGTACTTGTCTAACCTAAAAGAGACCTGTTGTGATATGATATTAATAGTAACAATGTTTTCAAATTAGAAGTTAGTAATATTTGAAATGTGAATTTTATGGTGCATGTCAACACAATACAGATAAAATTTTCTATATTTGTTGCTGTAGTTTTTACTTTCCTGAATCAATTCTTTAATAAATACAATATGTGTACAGTTTTTACATAAGTCTGACCATAAATATATGTGACTTATCCAAAAACTGTGTCTAATGAGCAGGGAATAGTATGTTTTTTTTCCTTCTCAGGATTGCTCTATATCTGAGTGTAAAAAAAAATCTTAAATAATTACATATTCAAATGTAATACAATATCAGCCATCTGGTTATGATAACCATACTGTATGTGTACATATATGTGAAAATTTACTCATCTGAAATATTTTCACCAAAATGTATTTCCAGGTAGAAGGATGTCACATGCAGCTGTGAATTTAAAGATCCAATGGGGACTAACGGAATCTGATCCCGAGCAGCTGCCGGTGCTAATAGTGGGCCAAGCTGCACATCTTAACTCACTCAAATGGCAGGATATTAAATGCAAGCTAGAGCCTAAAGTCAGTGAAGAGGTAAATTGTTAAGCAATATTTACAGTAATATGCTATTAATTAAATAGTCAACTTGACTAGACTGTCTAACTAGGCAGTCTAGTTGTGTTGGTTGCAAGTGTAACTGCCAACCCGGAGGTACCTGGTTCAATTCCCGGGTCGAATATTAGAAAATTTTCGGATAGAAGGTCTAAATAAGAATTCTGGTAGTGGTTCGGAGTCTGAATATGTGCCCGATGCATGGCGATAGGCTCACCACCTATTCCATAGTGGGATGTAAAAATGTATGCGGTGTGATGTGGGAGTGTTCTGCATTCCTCTGCCTACCTCTTGGGGGATTACAGGCGTGAAGATAAAAAAAATGAAATGTATATAGCATTATTAACTGCTGAGTGGAAAATTATATAGAAATTATGTCATGTCATGGGCAATTCTCATTAAAAATATGGAAGTAATCCATTCTAAATAAATTAAAATAAATTTTATTTACATTGAACGAAATGAAATTAAAATTTGAATGCTAATTTTATACATTTTTTAACACTTTTGTTTAGTTATAATAAATTGTATAGCAATCACCTGCATGCCCAGTATAGGGCACAAGCCCTACGCTGGCCATGCAGGTGATCGCTGCAGGATGTCGTACCCACAAGGGTACAACATCCTGTATTAGAAGATGCCTATGTCCATCAGTGACCTGAGACAGGTTGTTGATGATGTATGTATACATCAAAAAAATTTCATGTCATCATTAAAAGTTCAGTAGGTCTGGTAAATTTTAAAAGTGTCATCTAGCACAATAGCCTGTGGTATTGTCCCTTCAATCTTGTTATCTTTATTTTTTCCTTTATTTATATACATACAGCATAAAAATATAAACATGTTCTATAACAAAATCAGTACTTAAGTATTGCTAATTCCATATAAGTATTTTGTTCAGCAGACCTGTAAGAGGATAGTTGAATAACTGAAGCACACTTAATGTGTACTGTAGAAAGTTATACTCAACAAATACTTAAATAAATGCTTTTGTTATATTACAATTGTTTGAAATGTTACTTTGACCCATTTTCCGACTGTTCAAACACAGCTGCCTAGTGACACAGTTACAAGTATCATTAGAGGAAGGTTAAATTAAATTCATTATTAACAGCTCTACTTCATAATGCCACCTCTTATACTACAGAATGTAAGTACAGGTCAATTTTGTATAGATCTTCCATTAGTAGACTGCTTCATTGGTTGTGTGACTGCCGATCTGGATGTCCTGGGTTCAAATTTTCAGATGTTCCAGTTACTAGCTTGGAATCTGAATATGTGCCAGAAATATGGCAATATAGGCTCATCTATTCCATAGTAGGGCATAAATGTAACTGGTGAAATGTGGGAGTGTTCTATATTCCTGTGCTTATCTCTTCGATGATTACAAGCGTGATAGTACATTTGGTTACCTTCCATCTGTTTGTTGCAGGTATGGCGACGCGGGCTGGAGACGGTGGGCGGCGGGGAGAGTTGCGAGCTGTGGCCGCGTGGCGCCACGCTGGCGGTGCTGCCGCTGCGCTGCTCGCGCCACGCCACGCCGTCGCGCGCGCACGCGCTGTCCAAGATAGTGCGGAGCACGCACCGACCCACCTCCGACGAATGCATAGTGGTGAGACGTTCATTAAGATGAGGGAAACAATAATAACCTATTAGAGATAACATGACGATGTTCACCCCAATTCACCCGTCTAACATTTAACATGTGTTTACAATGGAAGGGTTTATATATTTTTATTCAAGCCGTGGGGCGCGATAGCGATATTTTGGAGATGGCTATGTTCTGCAGTGGACTATATAGACTGATTTTGACGATTGTATGTGTATAATATCAATTGAAATCTGTGTATCTCTGTGAACAAGGTGTGCTGATATCTGTGTGTGTGTCAGCTGGTGTGCAACAAGCGCGACGTGCTGGCCAGCGTGGTGGGCGTGGCCCGCGCGCTGCCGCTGTACAGCGCGCGCTCAGGCGCGTCGCCGCTGGCCCCGCCCACGCCCGCGCCCGCCCCGCCCCCCGCGCGCACTGTCACCCTCCAGATACACACCACCAATGAGCCCGGTACTACTTTTACATGTACTCATATACATTTCGAATTCCTACTTTGAGAGTGAGGTTCGAATTCTAGCACACAGATGGCCACATCTTTATAAAAATAAAAATGGTGTTCCGTGTATAAACTGATATAAAGAAGCCCTCTGCAACTTTACCACACTAAAAAGAAAAGTTTAGAAAAAATATATAGTAACATCACTCAAAGAAGTAGATAGTCGAGTATAGTACACTCCCAAATTTTACAACTTGTATTTTCGTCCCACTATGGAATAGGAGGTGAGTCTGTTGCCATTCTCCAGGCATTATCGAGATTCCATACTCGAAGCTATTACTAGAAAATCCTAAGTTCGAAAAATCCAGTGGTGCCTGACCTGGGATCTGAATGCTGTCCCTCTCGATTGACAGTCATGCTTGCAACCAACATGACCAACCAGGAGGTCCGATCACATTAATACATAGCCATACTTAATATTTACAATTGAAAACCCATCCACCAGACGAACAAGGCGACTGCGACCAGAACAACACATTGTCCACGGAGGACCTGGCCACGCTGCATGACGTGGCCGAGGCTACCCGGCTGGCTGCCAAGATCACCGACATGCCAACTAACCTAATGGATGTCGATGCCTTCATACAGGTTTGTAAATTTGGACTAACCACTAAATACTCTTGTAATTGCAATATTTCAATTCTTGGTGAGATCAGAGTAAGCATACTTCCTCCAACCCCGCGCCAGGAGACCACCAAGTCAAGTGCAGTTACAAATATTCACACCCAAACCCAACTGAAGGCATCTACCTTCATCACTCGATATTTTACCATAATATCCCTTATTCTTGTGTCTAAATATTTATTTTACAGGAAGCCTGCAAGATAGCTAAGGAGCTGGACATCGCTCAGCCTGTCATAATCCGCGGCGAGGAGTTGAGGGAGCGAGGCATGGGCGGCATATACGGCGTGGGCAAGGCGGCGCTGCAGCCGCCGGCGCTCGTGGCGCTGTCGTACGCCGCGCCCTGCGCCACCGAGACCGTGGCCTGGGTCGGCAAGGGCATCGTGTACGACACCGGTGGACTCAGCATCAAGGCGAGGGTGGGTCGTCTAACCCAACGTCATACGTGTATTTCCTCGAAGGGGTCGAAGGAAAAGTGTTACACAGTCCACGATTCCCTTAGCTGTGCTCTATGGCCCATCGTGGAATAGTGTGTGAGCTTATAACTATGCATATTGAACATGTTCAGACCCTATAATGTCAGAAATTTCTAATTAAGTTTCCAATTCATGGAAATTTATTTCTATTAGCTGGCCATATACAAATGAGAAAATTTTACACACATCTTAAAATAATCACATGTAATGACATCACCAGCGAACCTTATATCATTCTACTCAGTCTCCTCTTAGCGTAAGAAGGGTTGAGACAACAAAATACCACTCTGCTCAATTGATATTGGCAACCTTCACACGCCTTAGATAATATTATGGACTCTTAAAGTATGTGCAGATTTCTTCAAGTTTTCCTTTACAATTTCAGCAATTATTATTTAATGTTAAAAAAGCGTGTTAAAAACAGTTTTTTTGTTTGGAGATCCGTATTTTCTAAACCATTAAGTTATCACATGCATGTATAATGCCCCTCAGTCGGCCATGGTGGGCATGAAGAGCGACTGTGGCGGCGCGGCGGCGGTGCTGGCCGCCTTCTCCGTGCTGGTGCGGGCCAAGCCCACCATGAACCTGCACGCCGTGCTCTGCCTCGCCGAGAACGCCGTGGGGCCCAACGCCACTCGGTAATCACACTGACGGATTCTCCAAAAGCTACCAACACGATTCAGTAGTCAAATACACAACGATGTTTTAATTGTGTATGGAATAATATGTGAATGCTTGTTTAACACTGCGTACGATTTGCGTATTGCAGACCTGACGACATCCACCGGCTGTACTCGGGGCGTACTGTGGAGATCAACAACACAGATGCCGAAGGTGAGATTTTGTCTACTATATTTTAGCAAATTAACCGGTTCGTTAGCAAGCTTCATTATTCCGATTTGTCTTTGTTCCAGCCAAATCTGCACAATAAAATGCTTGTAATTTACACGAGCGATAAAACAATTGTCACTATAATATCAGTTAATTACGTTATCAGTTGATTTAATTGTATCATATGCAATGGCAGACATGCATGCTCCACTCGACTCCGCAGGGCGGCTGGTGCTGAGCGACGGCGTGGTGTACGCGGCGCGCGACCTGCGCGCGGACACCATCGTGGACGTGGCCACGCTCACGGGCGCGCAGGGCACGGCCACGGGCAAGTACCACGCGGCCGTGGTCAGCAACGACGCGCGGCTCGAGCGGCTGTGTGAGCGCGCGGGCCGCGCCGCTGGCGACCTGGCGCACGCGCTGCCCTTCGCGCCCGAGCTGCACTTCAGCGAGTTCAGCAGCGCGCTCGCCGACATGAAGAACAGCGTCGCCGTGAGTCACACATCATCAATACGACCAGCCCCAATGACTCCTGTATAACACTCTTTAACTGTAAACAACGAAATGAATGTAAATCCATGCAGAATAATGTTGAACCGTCGCTGATAAGTTGCAAAGATGCCTAGCAACTGTGTCAGTAACGCTTGCGGTGCGTGTTCGTCCGTCCCCAGGAGCGCAACAACGCGCAGCCGTCGTGCGCGGCGCTGTTCATTCTGGCGCACCTCGGCTTCGAGTTCCCCGGCCGCTGGCTGCACGTCGACATGGCCGCGCCCGCGCTCTGCGTACGTACACACACACACACAAACACACGAGCGAGCGCGCGCACATCTACACACATCTACATTATTGTACGAATATAAAACGACGCTGTTATATATATTAGTATTTTTAAGTGTTATAATAAATGTTATGTATTAGTATTTTTAAGTGAAACGTGGCTACTTCTTATGTTGTCCATATTTTTTAACTTGATACACCAGATGACAGAATATTGTGTTGTGTGTGTGTTACCACAGAGTAACATAGTATTCATGTTATGTCATTGTCAGGTCTCATATCGTTGACATCAGTTATCACTGTATCACAGAAATTAACTCACCCAATACTGATTTCCTTTTATGACTGTTATAAACTTACGGTCACACTCTGTCCTTATTGTTTATGGATCAACGATAAACATACTATTTATAATTTTACTCACTCTTTTGAATTACAATCAAAAATAAACATGTAAACAAAATGAATGTCAACTTTTTAAATTTTAATTTTGTAGCAAATGAAATAGTGATTTCGCTCATAGATGGTCGCTACATGTTGTCCGTCTACCACATCGTAACCATACCAATAGTGACATAACAATCTGTTCATCCAGGGCGAGCGAGCCACGGGCTATGGTGTGGCACTGCTGTCAGTACTCTTCGGCCACTACACACACAGCCGTCTGCTCAAATGGCTGAGCCCTGGCGCCCTGCGCGAGTGATGCTGGCTCGGCAACAACTGTCACTCACAACCAAACGTTAAGGACCATAATAAATCGATTTCTATGTTATATGTACTATATGTACTAATATCATGTATAATTTAGATATATTATTAAGTTAAGCCCCACGGCTAAATCACCCAATTTTTTAAACATATTTTTTTTACATTTATATGATTTAATCCATCAGTTTGTTATTGTATTTTTTATGCAAATGATTTTACTTACAAAAATGTACACTATCAATGTTAGTACGAATTTCAACAGATTAGACGTTAAAAACATGAACTGAAGACCAAGTAACATGATCTAGAATCTAGATCTAGGGTCTAGACATTATAACAATTGGTCAATACTGATTATGTTATGAAAAAATGAAATTTTAGCTAATGACATGCATCGGAATATTGTATTATTAAAATCACATTCTGCTTTCTCAATGTAGTCAAAGAACTTATAATTGTTTGCAAAATATGTCTGTTGTGTTATTAATCGACGTTTTCAGTGTGGAATATTATAAAACTAATGTCAAATTTAATAAAACATGTTAATAATAAAAATGTTATTGATAAGGAAATTACAATTTAAGATTTTTTTAGGGTGCTCATAATGAAAAGTACATAAGTGTTTTTAATACCAGTTAATTTTTCTATTGTATGTAGGATATATGTCCACCAGTTTTGAGCATTTTTAGCTCATAATTGGGCTGTCACTAGTGGGCTACTCCGGAAGACTATCATAGGAAATTCATAAATCCCATTTGATCCTTTCAATACCCCACATAAGCAATAAGTATAGAGTATAAGCATTTTTATTTTTATGTACACTTGCTTTAAACACTGAATATAAAAAAAAATCTCAATGCATTTCTCCAAATTGCATCTAATTTAATGCATTCGTATTTGTGTGATTAGTATAATCGCTAGAGAAAAATATGTGTATATCCAAAAAAAATTTTTGTCGGTGCATTTCATTTCTAAATAGTCCTCAAACCCATCATTTCTTAGAATATGTCAAGAAATTTGAAGATTATTACATAATTAGAATGATACTATGCTTTTTCTATATATTTTGTGCAGATCATCAATTTCATTTGTACTGTATACTTTTACCTGTAAGTCTCTTTGCTAATAAAATTGAAAAATAAGGTCTCTCTCATTGTCAACACTTGAGTTGTTGCAGTGCTAACGTCTTTTCTTTATAAAGACGTGAAGTTCACCACTCTGCCCTAGACAAGACTAAAATGGTTTTGTATTTTGTAATAAGTACATAAATTAATGTGTAGCAGTATACAATTCAATGAAATGTTACAGACAATAATTTATCGGCAGGTTTAATATGCAATAGGCTAAGTATGATTGTGTGCTACATTACTTTCAAATATACTGTATCGAATAGAGCCAAAGTAGGGAGACAGGTGGTTCACCCACTTGTACACTGCACCCTGTTGTACCAATTATAGACGACTGTCACAAAATCTGCATTATTATACATGCATGCATACATACACATCTTCACGCCGGGTCCCTCACGGGGTAGGCAGAGAGCACTGAGTGCCAAATATCTCTATCCTTACA
>DWEJ01000372.1:0-17403 GCA_018245835.1 Mysoria sejanus stolli | reverse complement strand
TTAGATTAGCAAATAATAAATTATCATCATTATTATCATCGTACCTTGATACCTGAACAACCCGCCAATGATCAGCATGGCACCCTGTCTTCAGGTTACACCACCATCTCACGCTGGTAATCTTCATATTGCATGCTATATCTACTGTCCACTAAACTTCTCTTCTAACCGAGTGTTATTTGGACGTTTACATGTATACTACATTTAATATTTTAAGTTTAATACTAACGTGACTACATTTCACAATTATTTCAACCGATTAAGGCTCTAAATACTACAATTTACCAGAATCTTCCATTGATTTTCAGTGCAATGTAGCTAGCGAAATCATAAGAAAACATTATCAACTTATATGTTAACAGTTCGAAATAAAGCAAGTGACTTGTATCAACAACTAGTTTAGGATTCAGTTAAACGTATAGTAATAGTTAACTTTGTAAAAAGTTGAACTCGTTTCCCCGGTGTGAGTGAAGTTTATGACAGAAAGTTATTTGATAGATGAATGTAATTATAGTTTTTATATTTCTGCAAGTTTGTACGTGCCATTTTCATTACGGAATTATCACATGGAAAGCCACTAATAATAATAAAGCAGTAATAGTACCTCTAGATGGAATACTGTGGATTGTGACGAGGTTATAGGGAATCTTTTATTCCTCACATTATACGGCCGTCGTATGAGTTTTGAGAAGAGACATGGGAAAATTAAAACGGGTGCTAATGTTGATTGATAGTTAATTACTGTTATAATTATTCAATAACCACGCAGACTCCTTTACAGGGTGGTCAGAAAGCACCGAGTGCTAAATATAATTCATACAGTCCCGACTTGCTTCTTCGAAATTCAGCACTCTCATTGTTAGGATATGTAAATGTGAGATTTACAAATGATTACAATGAATCCAAAGCAATTTGCGCCTAAACTACAGCAACAGGCTCTCGTTCCATGGCGGGACGTAAAACATTACTAACACACAGGAGTTATATGATTTCTTAATATAATTGTAATATACTCCTAATAATGTTATAGTCTCGACAATCGATAAAAACGCTAAACATCCCTATCCGGCAAACATTTTGCCGGACCATTTGGCGCGAATGTCTTTACGATTTTTCGGCTTGGCGGCGGCACGAATTGCCTCCGTAATGCGCCTCTGCCGAGATTCGCTGAAGAAAATCAATACAGAGATTTAAATGTAAATGTTCTGTGCGGAACTGTGTACATTTTTAAATGGAGAACGGATGCGCAGAAACATCTCACGCTCTTATCAATCGAAATATAACATAACTGGTGAGCAGTCGGAATACTAGACTCCTCAGTCTATACCTCTGGAGAAATACAGGCGTGATGTTACGTGTTAGGGGATCTGTAGAGCGAGGAAGAAAGAGAACAAAAGATAATGATGTAATAATAATAGCATACGACAGCCAAAAATTACCCTTAATATGATATTTACATGCACTCTTTAACCTTTAACGTCGTATATGATGAATAAATTTTAAAGGAACGTTTTGAAGATAATCATTTGTTAAGCACACTACAATACAGCCGTGAATGAACCCATATCATATAATGGTATGTTCGTATAGAGTTCTTTACTGTGGCTAATGGCACAGGATTCTTCATCAACAAATGAGAGCACCGTCGCGCGTCGCCATGGCAATACTGGCATCAAGTTGGAAGTAACATCGTTCTGTCTTCCACAGGGCATTGCTGATATATTATTAAATATTTGTAAATTTTTTCCGGATGTATAAATGTCACATTACGCCTATAATCTCCGAAGAGGTACGCAAAGGAGTGTAGTTCGTACCCACGTTTCACCAGTTACGTTTACGTCCCACTGTGCAATATTTGGTGAGCCTATTGCCATGCATCGGGCACATATCCAGACTCCGAACCACTACTAGAAAATCTAAATAAGAAAATCCATTAGTGCTGTACCGGGGAATTAATCCAGGACCTCCCGAACGCCAACCGAAATAAACCAAAAAAGGGAGAACAAACCGCGCGCTATCAACTGACATATGTTTTATCGATATCGAAGCAGCATTGCGCCCTCTAATTTATGTAAAACAATTCGGTATTCGAGTGAGTATCATTACCATGAGTACATAGCATATAGAGTGGGGAACACAGCTAGTGATGTTCCATTGGCATATTGAACGGTATTCGTGATCGTGAAAAAAAGTTTCTAATTTTTTACAAGTTGACAGCGTACTATTCAACACGGAGAAACATGTCTTGGTTTGTAAGGCTACAGATATTTGAGACTCGATGCTCTACGCCTACAGAGCAAGAAACTTGGTGTGATAATATAATAATAATGATGATATTAATGATATAATAAATAATATTAATGACAATAATAAAAGTTCACGACAATAACATTAGCAAAAAACTTTGAATATGTTTCCATGCTTTTCACTCAAATACCGTCCAACAACAATGGTTCAGAAGAGGTCAGCAGGGGCTGAGCATGGCTAATTAACAACTAATTAGGTAACTAAGTGTCGCCCGGCTCATTGAGCGCGGCGGGAGCCAGGAAGTGGGAAAAACTCCGTTCATTCCGTGACTATCATGCCTTGATTGGCAACCAGTCTTGCCTAGCCCGGTCCACCCCATTCATGACGCGCGCGCGGTCCCACAACCCCACGTCGTATCACGTTCCGACAAGTTGTGACGGTTATATGAAGATGTGGAGTATTGATTTTGACCAATGAAATGGTCAAAATTCGTATTGTTATGTAGTAAGCTACGTGGGCCTAAAAAGCCTTATCGTCTATTTGCGTTCAAGAATTCTGTATTAATAGTCCCTATTTTCAATATGCCCAATATATTGAACAAATGAACACCTACAAACAGGACAAAGTTGTTATTAGTCGCGTCAAATTCCTTAGGGAATTAACAAAGAGCAGCAATTACCAGATATTTCTACTCACACCGTTCCAGCAAGCTGGTTCCACGTTCGTCACTTTCTTCATACACGAGCACAAATGTTTTATATTCTTATATAAAAAAACATATATCTTATATAAAACATAATATATCGTGGTTAACTGTATAATGGAAACAAACCAACCTCCCAGACCCACTAGTGTCACCTGGCGGTTCCGGGAAGTATTTTTCAAGCGTTCTCGTAGAGTCAACGGCCGCAGGTACAACAGAGAGGATACGTACTTACATATGTGTTGGTTATATTTTGGAATTATAAACGTAACTTCCCGCCTGTAATCCCCGAAGAGGTAGGCACAGGAATGCAGAACACTCCCACGTTTCACCGGTTACGTTTACGTGCCACTATGGAATAGGTGGTGAGCCTATCGCCATGCATCGGACACATATCCAGACTCCAAACTACTACCAGAATTCTAATTTAGATTTTCTAGTAGAAAATTTTCTTTTTTGTACTGTTCCACCCGGGAATCGAACCCGGGACCTCGATTGGCAGTCGCACTTGCAAAGATACATTTTGGAATTATGACTTCCTCATCCCATATCGAATACAATAATAATATCTTGTAATATCTATACAAGACTGTCTGATAGGTACTAAATTAGTTAGGGTCTGTGCTGTGGTAAGATATGTACGTTTTTTTGCTTCCATAAATAATGTTATAATTATGCAAACCGGATAATGTAATACGAACCGGATGCGAAACGAACCACCCCTCAGCTCAATAACAGCTCATATGGCTCAAGGGCTCGAGGGTTCAAGGTCTTAAGGGCTCAATGGTCAGTTGTACTCGCCACTAGACTAATAGGCTTGTCCAGGTAGCACACACCGCGCTATCTTCGCACCGCCTTATATGACTCGGTGCGCAGGAGTCAGTCATTTTTGCTTATCTACTCGCCATCCGGGACCGAACTCTATCTATCTTTGTGCTCTACACATTACGTTACGACTTAAGCCCTATTCATACCAGAATAGAAGGCGATATTTATTAATGTTATTTATAATATGCCTAGCCTGGAGGCCTATGTCCAGCAGTGGGCCGCAATAGGTTGATAATGATAACGATTTATGATAGATTATGTGGTACATCGGCTTGTATAAATTCGTCTCTTGCTAATAATACACTCAGATTTTTTTTCCAAACGTCTCATAAGGAGTACAAATACAAAACTGAAACGGCTTCATACAAGGATAACACTGTAACATAATTTTGGACTTTCTGGAAGCTTCCTATTTGCGCAATGGAACCGAAGGGATTTTTAATGAACCATCATGAAAAATTTCTACCGTTTTACTTTCAACACAATATCACCACTTTAATTCTTTAAAATGGTAAGATGCGGGGAGTAATCCTGCGATTGACCGGTTACATCATACGTCCGATCATGGAATTGGTGGTGAGCCTATTATCATATACCGGGAGTAAATTCAGGCACCGAGTCACTACTACGAATGTCAAGTTAGAACAACCGCATAATACTCGATCCGGGCATCGAACCCGGGACCACTCGCTCAGCAACCACTGCAACCACTGACCAACGCAGTTTCCTGTGCACTAATAATCTTAAATAGGTCCGATATAAAAACTAATGGGGATACAAAACAAAGGAACGGATTCGGAATGCCTAATGCGCAGCGTCCCGCCAATTAGTGTGGAAGTTATAATATATTCTACGTATCGATAATAGAATGATTACGCGCAATAACCGCGGCCGGGATCGCTTTGACCGCGCGCCGTTCGTTAGCCGCGCGCCGGGCTCACAGGACGGCCGCGGACTTGCGATGAGTTTGGGGTTATTATTATTACTAAATTTATCCCGCCTGTTATCGCCGAAGAGTCAAGCAGAGAAATGTAGTACGCTCCCGTTTCACCAGTTACGTTTACGCCCCACTATGGAGTAGTAAGCCTTTTGCCATACATCGGGCACATATGCAAACTCCAAGCCACTCACTGGAAAATTTAAGTTACAAAAATCTAAGAATGTTCCAACTGGGATTTTAACCCAGGACCTTCAGATCGACAGTCGAACTTGCAACTAACATGATCAACGACTCTTACTGACTGCCTCGTTGGCGAAGCGAAGCGTCAGGTCGGTTGAGAAATTAAGTAATCCGAGCTCTTTGCGTACCGCGTATTTGTAAAAATAACAAAAATGCGTTATGTAAACCGAGCTTATTATCAATTGTATTGCGCAACTCCAGACCATATTCTATTGTCAGAAGATACATTATACATTGCACCACACCCATCATGCCTTCACGGATGCATCATCGTACGCCGATAATTAGTTTAGCAAGTAATTGCCGTATCTCGTGTATTCAATTAGCCGGTTCGGTTCCCGTTCGGTGCAATCTAGAACTTTTGAAGCGTACTATCTTTATGTTCCTTTATATCGCTAGTTAAGTTGTAACAAAGCCATGATTTTTATGGTTTGTTTCAATGATTCACGTTAGTTTGAATATGAACGGAGATTTGATGCGATTACGACTTCGGGATAGGTATATCGTTTATAGCCATTAAAGTTATAACGCGGTTTGATAAAGTCGGTAGAGTACAGCTGGATTCTGAAGGCCAGGTGGCGTGGAACTGATTACATTAGGCCTATATCTAGCAGTGTCGATCCACTGTTCGGCACGGGGGGTCTTCTCACAAAAAGAACGGTTAAATCCACACCACGCTACCACTCTGACCAAGTGCAAATCAAATAACGACACACGTCTTAGTCATTGTTATCGAAAACTCATAGAAACCACGAGGGACATTTAATATCTATATAAACGCAGGTTTTTGGTAACGAAGTGCAGACGAAGATTTGAACCCAAGGCTCTAAAGGTGTAATTAGGATACGCAGTGTAATTAGGATAAAACCAACTAGAGATTAGTACATAATTAGCACAGCAATCGTGGTACGACCTATCCCGGGCGGCAACAGAGATTGAGTACTGAACGCCAAAGGTCTAATTATGTAATTAGTGGTAGATTAAGGTTGGCATCGCTTTGGGTTCCGTGGCGCTGGCGCATTCAAAAGCCGTTGCGTAGCGTTCATGTCGTATCGATTAATTCATTATCATAATGCATAATTATCAAGCGTGTTTTGTTCGACACAATCTCCTTTTGTAATGAGAACGTTTAAGGCCATTAGCTCACCGTGATTAAATGCTGGATTCAAATACCAGTTGTTTAATATGCTTGTCTTCATACACGAAGGAAATAAAGTACGAAGGAAGTTCCTCCCCCATAAAATAATATCTATATATTTATCGATATTACATTAAGTATGTGGTACATCACTACAACAAAATTTTTATAGACTTGCACCCCTCGCACCGTTCCGAATTCTGAATAAATGTTTATCAAGAGTATTACATCACTACATGTCTAATGATCTACTTTATTTGATTAGCTTTTGGCGTTGTACGCTTTACGATGTCGCTTAAAACCTTTTTTTCTGTAGCGTCTAAAATATTATGTGTTTCGATAAATAGTGTTAGGAAATACCTACATCAGAAGGGCTTAACTTAGTTATGAGGAATTGAATCGGTATTGGGGAGTATAGTTCACACCTATAGATTAATCTCTCCGTAATTAAATATAAGGGAGGCACAAGGGTGGGGATCTGTCCATTATTTATAAGCCATTGGCACTCCTGATTCTACCACAATTACGCCTTAGGGGTGTGAATACACATGAAAAAAATTATAAAGCAATCGACTGACTAGATTGAATGACTGCCTCGTTGGTCGTGTTGGTTGCAAGTATGACTGCCGAACGAGAGTCCCTGGGTTCAAATCCAAGGTCCGAGGCCAAGTCAATACTGCCCGTATTGGATTTTTCTAATTTTAATTTTCTTGTAGTAGCTCAGAGTCAGGGTAGATGTACGGTGTATTTATTCCCTATGCCGTAGTGGGAACGTAAACGTAACCGTTGAAACATAGGAGCGTATTGCACTCCTCCGCCAACCTCTTCGAAGATTACAGGTGTAATGTTACGTTATATTTAATCAGCCCTCACAAAACCCATAATTGTTTAGGTCGTTTACAAAATCACGAGAGCAACAAACAAGCGAAACTACCCACCATCCCCGTTATTACCCAACATTATGAAGATGAAAATTCACTCAGCCGCGAGTTGTCCCCAGCAAATCATCCCTTTATAGAAATAAAGTTCACGCCCCTGTTATCTGCACCGCGCACCCCCGGGGGTCGTTATCAAATTTGCTCCCGTTGGTACATTAATTCCATTGGGGTTGATACGTTTTTATATTTTACGCGGAAAACAAGTGTAATAAACATTATTTGATACATCGGGATATAGTGAAGGGGTTGCGAGCTTCCCTCCCATCGAAGTTGCGTCTATTTTGGGGATGTTAAGTAATTGGCTTACGTTGTGGACTACATCAGCGTCTGGATCTTTACGAGATCTTTACGATTACTGATGTAAGGTTTACCCAAGTTGTCATATTAATTGACTGATAATCTGAAAGTTTAATGCAGGTCTACTAATCTCGGCTATGTGATGTCCCTAAATCTTTTTTATACATGTATCTCTACGGGCGGTAGATCAGTCGTCGTTCGATGGTGAGAAAAATACAGCTTAGGAAATTCTAATACAGATATATCTACAAATTCATGTTTCAATTTCAAAAAAGCTTACAGTTTTCATTGTGAACTAGATCCAACCGCACTTCATCCATACCGCGTTCATTTGATGAACAAGTAAATACTATTACACCCCAAACCGAGGGTTGAGACCCTCATCGGTAATCCTATTACTTAGGGGTACCTATCTTATGCGTTTATTAATAACGATTTGTTGGTTTTTTATTCGTTAGTTTCACGAACAAGATTTGTTGGCGATAATGCGGTGACTAAGTCCGGTATAAAAACAGGGGATGCGTGCTATGGGGGATGGTATTTATTATTAAATATACACGTGTAAGATTTTATACATTGAAGGCAGAAAACGTCCCTTTACAACGGATGAGTCTATAAAATGCAGTCGATAGAACTCATCTTTATCTGAGTTGTTCAAGACAAGAGTGGAGAGGAGCTGTCTAGGTGAGAGTTCTACAGCCTTTACATTACATGAGAATGTCTTCAAACGACCTATGACGATTCAAAAAACAAGATGATCGGGACAGCGCTGTAGAATGGACAAATAGACCTTAAACGGAAGGAGAGTTACTTACCGGAACTGGGCCGGTCGCTGTACCTCGTGCAGTAGACCCACGCCGGCCACACCATCGGACCCTCCCCGCTCGAGGACCCTGGAAATATTGTTTATTAGCACTTACATAAAAAGAGATAAGCATGACTAACAAAGGCTTTTATCACTTTAATTGTTTGGTACTAAATAATAACTTCACGCACGGCCGTCTTATCTGGCCTCTGTCATGGTTACCAGATAACTGTTCAACTACGTATATATTATTTATGTGTAGTTACATATGCATTTTTAAACATATTCCTTACTGCAAATCTTCAGTAAGAACATAATATATAGCTTTAAGTGGCAATTTTTACAGTAGATAAAAATGAAATGACAATCAACAGTACTTAAAGTGAGTCTTTGGTCTATTAAAATATAGAAACTTCTAAGAATTCATCTCCTGATCCCGTGAAGAGTGCCTAAGAGGTTACTAAGCCCGGCGCTGGCCGATCGTGAGACAGCTAAATGCCCTGGCCGCCTATGGGAAGCATCGTAAGTGGTGCGAGAAGGTGTGCTCTTCGATCCCAACCCGCATGTCAAGCGTGGGGTTGGACTGTAATAGGCTGGTAATATGTACCTATGTATAAAGATCAAATGGTATAACCATACCTTGCGCTGTCCCCTGGCTGCCGTTACTGTCTTCCGCCTTCGACAGATCGATGGCGCCCTTGTCTCCCGGCTTCACTTCCGGTACCCTCGCCTCCTCAGGCTTCGATGGAATAGGAACAGCCTCTTTCACCGGCAAAGTCTTAGCCTCTATCTGCCTCGACTTAATCGACTTTCGTTTCGTCAACGGATCAGTTATTCGTCTTCCGAAATCAGCTTTCAAAATGTTATCGATACTGAATTTTAAACAGTTCTGGTTAATGAAATCCCTCTCGGACTCATTTTCCGGAGATTTAGGGTAACTGTGCCTTCTGTTCTCATTCGTTCTGGTGCACAGATCCTGATTCTTCATTCGCAATCCGAAATTCACGCCGAAATGCTGCGGGTTAATCATGTTGTTCTGCGGCATAACCCTCGGCACGTTCATGGTCTTTAAATCTACTTGGCCCATTAACGGATTTTGGAACAGCAGCGGCTGATTCAGGAACATTAGTGGATTGGGTGCGATTGGGCTCGGTCGCAGTAGGAGAGGTTGATTCATGTTCAGATTCTGACTCAACTGCGATATCGCGTTTAGATGCGTTTGTATGTGTTTGAAAGACGTCAGCCCTTGGCTGCCGTCTTGATTTGGTTTGTCGTTAAAGCTCGACACCGGAGCCTCGTTGCCGACCGACAGCACCGTGTCATCGCTGCAGCAGGAATTGTCGTCATCGACGCTAATCTCCGCTCTGTCATTTTGTATATCGTCGTCGTCGAGTCTAGGGCTAACGCTTTCAGAGTTTCTAGATGCTTGGCTGTCGTCGAAATTGGGCGTACTTTGGAGAAGCTTTTCAGTTGAGAATACATTGTCCGGGCTGTTGCTATCCCTTTCCTTTTTCAGCACATTATGGATAGAAAAGGACGAGTGTAGAGACCGCTCTCCGTGCTTCTCCTCCTCATGGTAGTCGGGGCTGGTCGTGTCCCTCGTGTTGGGAGAATACGGCTCGTGCTCTTCGTCGCTGTGCTCCTGGATCTTGATTCGATCCTGCAGGTGCACGGTCGTTGATACCGCCGCCATCTTTGTCGGTGTTTACGCCATCTGGTGACAAAGAATTGTATTAAATTAGGTATGTAGTATTTGTAATAATATAATTAAGTTTTGTTTTAAACAGTGAGCGGTAAATTAATGGCACATATTTTTTGACCATTGTCACAGTTTGCAGTCAGGAAAAAAGTGAGTGTTAAACTATTTTAATAGTTTTTCAAATCAAAAAACTGTAGATGGTTAGGAAACGTCTAAAAAGTTTGTTTCAGTACACTTATAGCACTGTAGCATTATATTATGCTCCTGGCGTGTCAGTCGCGGCGCAGCAACTGCTCCTAACTTGAAGCGCCTCTACAATAACATTAACTGCATAATAAAACAAACGGATAAATTGTCAACCCACAGTACAAAGAGCCATATCTCGAAGAAGTATTATGAGTATTATTAAGAATGAACACCTTTGAAATTGTGAGAATCGTGATACCGAAATAAAACAAATCAATTTCGTTACACTTTACACTTAAGTTACACTTACACTTATCTTTTTACAGAAACGACTGTTACACTCATACAATGCACCTTAACGCTTAACATTAAAGCTCATATTCAATTATGTTATTTGCACAGCGAACTCGGTCGAGTCGCTATGAAAAGCAACCGTGGATCAACAATCGATAGGACATTAAGTTTAAAGTAATAAGGTTGTATTTAGCAAGGCAAACGCGTAAGTTGACGTTGTACGTGTATTAAACGAAATGTCTGGTTGGGAACGCGTGCGCAAGTCGCGATGTGTGTGGTCTTGCAGTGCTACGGACAGGAAGCTTGCTCTACTTGTAATACGTACAATTTATTTTAAAAAAATAACAAATAGTATAGTAATTTTTTGTTATATTTTTTCAAATTTCATACGTCACTTTAGTGTCAATTTACTGTAATAAAGAAAATTATATAGGTATATATTTGCACATGTATCTATGTTTCGGATATCGCCATATAATCTATTTATTGTGCACATTTAGTTATTACTTACGCTACAAATATAAAAAGAATTATATTTAACTTTGGTGTGATGTAGGACATATTATTAACATAGCAATGGAGGTCAAGCAATTATATGCAGAAACAGGAATGTTCGGAGCTCTTAGTAACATACCTTAATATCAATAGTATCAAACAATTATATTTATATTATGTAGTCATTACTATTATATTAATGTTTTATGTGATATAAATTATAAAGGTTACTTTGATATATTTGTTTGATTCAAACGTTGAAATAGACATAAATATTTTATATGAATTGCGTACACCAGAATCTAATCTATTAGTACTATTGTTTGCTTTTAAGTAGTTAGAGTTTATTTTTGTATAAACTTAAGCTTTAAATCTATACTAATAATATAAAGCTAGAGTTTGTTTGGTTGTTTGAACGCGCTAATCTCAGGTAATATTGATCCGATTTGAAAAATTCTTTCAGTGTTAGACAGTTCATTTATCGGGGAAGGCTAAATAAGGCTAATATAGGCTATATAAAAAAATATTGCGATAACGGAAAATTTAGAACTTTCCTTGCGTGCGCTAAGTAAACGGTGAAAGTTACTCAAAAATTATGTATTACAAATTGTTCCCCTCTAAAAGTTCTAGCTAAAAGTTTGAGACAGCATATGTCTAGCTTTTAACGTTAACTCAATATAACCATTTTTATGGTTAACAAAATAGTTCTTAAGTAATACGTTATTTGCGAAAGTGTTTTAATAAACATGATATAAATCCTTATCTAAATGAATAAGTTATTTATCACAGGCACTTATATTTGAACATAATCGCCCTTGACAGTATTTTATTTCAACCAATATACCTATAAAGATTTATTAAAGTTTTTAAAATTATAATTGATGATACCACGCGCGCACGGCGCAGGCGTGCAGTGTACGGCGCGGTCAGACGGGGGAGGGCGACAGTGTCGATAGCTGCTTTTTTACGTAATAGCTGCCGATATGCTGCTGCTGATAGCTGCAATTTGTTCTATTTGTTTAATTTTACATCTTAGTGATTATATAACGTGTACGTGTACATATTACAAATAAAAACTTTATTTCTTTCTTATCTTTTTTCTTTCTTTTTTTCACAGTAATATACGATGAAGTAACTGTTTATTTACGTTCATCTTAGACAAAAAATTGCAACATCAAAAGGTATAAACTTGCATTATATCAAAGAAATACTACCATAAAATCAAATAAGTGCAGGGCGATCAAGAAACTTGTCGAAGTGATTTTCCGTAGACGTAGAAATCCACATGTGTACATCTTTTGGAATTAAATCTATTGCGTGCAAATAGAAAGTTCCCATGACACTCACCGTTCCATGTTTTCTATTCTTCCTCAAAAAACCACATAACACCCGACCACCACGTCCTAAAGTCTTTTTTTACCCTTCACAGATTAGATAATTATGTTCCTGTGAGTGCATATATATTTGTGTATATTTACAGCGTTTTTGATTACCTTATTACTTTAAAAAGTGTGAATAATAATTATTACATCATTTTATACACGACATAATTTCATTTAAAAGGTTCACATATTTCACAACAAATACACATGTACTAAATGGCGAAAAATATTAATTTGATTCTCTTTAAGCATATGTTATAGTATACAAACTATCGAATCGAAGTAGAGTATACACTAGCTACTGGAAAATGTTAAATAAATTTTATTTAAGTACACATTAAATACTGTAGGCAAAGTAGAGCATACAGCCGTTCGCTTCACGCCCGCACAGCGGCGGTTCCCAGCGGTCAGCTTGTTGCAATCATCGCGGATAAATAGCCTTTCATGTCCACTCGTTGTGGGCTCGTGTTGTGAAATACTTCATTTGAGAGTAAAAAACGAAAACCTATCACTTTTAATATTATAATTACCACTGTTATATAAATTAAGAGGAATGTAAACGTAGAAATACGTCAGGTCCGTAATTATAGAAATATTCGGCGATCGGTGCTCACTGCCTACCGCATACGAGACCTGACTTGACGCTATAATAACAATTCAAATGTCAAAAGTTACTTTAATATACGGGCAATATCGCGGTTAATGAACGTAGTAGAGGTGATAGAAGTTTGTCAGCAGTATAGCAGTTGGAAATGTCTACTAAGAATCTATTAAGAATTTATCTAATTATAATATCTGAAATCAATATAAGCTATCTTAAGACACAAATCGTTCTACGATTTCTGTTCAATATCTAGTTTAAGGGTGCAAGTTTGTGCACAAATAATGCATCGAATTTTATTAATTGATCAACACAAGTATCAATGAAAAATATACAAATAATATTGTTAATTAAAAAACCATAAATTTTATGTCTCAATACTATCACAACAAATGATATTAAATTAAAGTAGAGCATACTGCAACACAACAATGTAGTAGGCGTTATCAATTTGCTGTAATAACTGTGGCGAACGAACAGAAAATGTTAGAGATTAGCTATACATATTAATTCTACAGCTAATTGTTACCAACTAGCTGCCATGTTGCCTACCCACCTGACCTAAGCGGTTGCTAGTACATGGCACTACAAAACCACAATAGTATAGGATTGCAATTCCTCCTGCGTTAACCAAACGTCCTATTAGATCCTCCGCACAGACAGTAGTCATACCTATCTAATATACCTATAGCATAAAATTAGGAGGGTTTCCTTGCCATATGTCCGAATATAAAACAAAAAGCTTCTATAATCATAAGCTGTTAATAATTAATATCAAGTAACATGCAAGTCTAGTTTCTATTTCTATAACATTTGATAAGATGGCATTTCAGGTCATACGCCATGGATCAATTAAACTCGTTCAAGAGCATTAACACGTCAATGGCTGGAAAGTAAAAACTAGGCAGTAAAAAATAACTGTCATCATGACGTTTCTGTCAACGCGAGTGTCGCGCCATAATTGGACACAAATGTCAACCTCAGCGTTCCTTCAGTTTAATTATGTTTGTTCGTCGCTGATATGATTTTTTAATATCTAGAGCACTTTTGATTTTACTCGGAATCGGAATATGTGCCGGGTGTATGGACGTAAACGTAACTGGTGACACGTGCGAGTGTAATACACTTATCTGCCTATCTCTTTGGGGATTACAGGTGTGTTGTTATGTTACTAATTTTTTCATTTATTCTCTATACTTTATTTTCTTTTCTTTTGAAAAAGAAAAAAGTAATAATCATAAAACAATAAAACAAACGTAACTTCACGCCTGTAATCCCGAAGAGGTAGGCAGATGAATACAGAACACTCCCACGTTTCACCACTTACGTTTACGTCCCACTAATGGAATATGTGGTGAGCCTATTGCCAATTATCTATCTTATATTAGTATGTTTTATTTATAGCATTTGTCCTCATAGATAGCTATCGGAAACCTCCGATAAATAAAATGTATGTTTGCATATTATCGCTGTTGTGTATCATTCGTTCATTTCCTATATTACGTAGAAAGTATAGTATATTATACCCATGCGGTAACTTTTGTAGTTCAATAGGATTTTAAATTATGCAATCGTAATGTATAGTCAAGGAACAACAAGGCCATATACATATGATTTTACGATAACAATATCATATTACATTTAACGAATATACCAAAATTAAAACAATAAAAAATACTTGGGGAGCAGATCAGTGGATTAGTATATTAAAATATGTGATATAATAAAAATTTTAAGCACATAGTCGTTTGAGAAAAGCACATATACATAACAACATCACACCTGTATTTCTCGAAAATGGTAGACAGAGAAGTGCAGCGCTTTCACGTTTCATCTTACACGTCGATATGGCGATTGGCAATGGCCTATTCACAATCAATAAAAAAAGTACCTAAAGATAAAAGCACAAAAGAATAATTGACTACAATTAATTAGCTACATATTTTTTTTATAGAAAAGGCATAGCGAGGCTGATTGATGTACGTCACATGCACCGCGCATCATCATGTTATTCATACTATGTAGGATAATTGAAAATGTCAAGTTCAATCGAAATACACATACATATTATTTCAATATTTTGGGTTACAGAGAGAAACTTGACCATAACTTGCTGCTTGGTCCTCAATTCCATATTAAAATTTATAATATATCTAAATTTATTTATTCCATTTGCTTTTAATGTTTAATTTTTTATCTTTTCACTGTTGGAACATGGGTTTTCCCTCATAATGAGAGGGTTAAGGCCATATATAGTCTGCCACGCTGGCCAAGTGCGACTCGGCTGACTTCACTCGCCATACAGAACAATATTATTTGTGAACTAAGGCGTGCAGTTTTACTCACAATCGTTACCTTAACCGTTATAGCATGTGATATTTGAACTTAAAACGCACCTTTTTTAAATAATTGTAAAGATTTTGTAAAAATTTAAACCCGTTCGAGAAGTCGAATTTCAAACCTTTCAAGACTTTTACTGCTGCTGATGTTTACATAAATTAGTACAAATATGTCTAAAAACCAAGTAGTTTTAATAAAATTCAACGCAACTGATTACACTAACGGTGTGGCATAACTGTCAAAATGACATTAATGTTCTCGCCGTTCCGATGGCGCGAAAGTAGCTATTACAGACAATAAAAAAACATTTAATTGAACGAACGAAACAGTTGGGACTTTTATTATCGCGATATTAAATCTTTGATCAGTCGATTTATATTATAATTGCACTGGTCATGTTTATTTACAAACCCATTCCTTCAATTAATGTTATTAATGTGCCAACAGCTGTCAATATCGTTTTTTGAATATGGCGTCGATATGTAGGGTGACCACGTTAGATATTTTGAATTGTATAGGTATGTTTAGTAAAATTCCAAAAGGACAACAGGAATAAGACTATTCTAACAATCCTGTGAGTACAGTGCTGTTCCAGGCTGGTCATAGACGCAATGCTACTCCTGAGGACTAAGATGGTCGCACAATAACTTACCTAGACACAACCATATCTTTCGTACATTCTGATATGTTTTATCACCTTAAACATTCGTAATCATTGAATACAAAAGTTTTTAAAATTAAAAAATGTTACCTAGACTAACTTTAGCGATAATAATTACGTTTTTTTCGCGGAAATATAATTTCAATTAACTAACACAAATTGAAGCCACATAAATTGTCTCAAAACACTAACGGGGGTATGTTTCTGTGTCCTATTTTAGTGACTATAATAATATATATTTGAAGTATCCATAAACAATGGTAAAATGGCGGAACATCTGCCTGTATGATCGGATTAAATTTATTGAAGGAAAAGTCTCAGCAATTACCGATAAATATGACGGACGTGTCAATGACTATCAGTTGATAATGCACACAATAAAATTCATTGTACTTTTGTTTTTCTGTCTGCTATAGTCAACTTAAGCCGCGACATGTGTGGTCTGTATTTGATATCTGTTTCATGAACGAATATATTTTTTTATCTGTCTGCTAATGCAACGTTATTTATGATAGGACATGTTATAAGTAAATGGCGGGGAAATGTTTTTTGCTAAGATAATTTTAGGTTTAATAAACGTTTTAATGATATTATTTATTTTAATTGTAAATGTGTTTTATTAAAATGTAGTAATATACATAACATAAACGTAACTTCACGCCTGGAATCCCCGAAGATGTAGACAGAGGAATGCAGAAATCTTTCACGTTTCACCGGTTACGTTTACGTCCCACTAGGGAATAGATAGTATAGTATACACCGGGCACATAACCATACTCCAAACCACAACCACAAAATCTAAATTAGAAAATTTTGTAGTGTTCAACCCGGGAATCGAACCCGAGATCTCCTGATCGGCAGTCGCACTTGCAACCAACACTACCAACGACGCAATATACGTAACATCACGCCTGTTAAACCCGAAGCAGTAGGCAGAGGAATCTAATGCATTCACGCATTTCAGTAGTTACATCCCACGACGAAATAGGGTGAGCCTTGCCATACACTGAGACCTTATGCAGATTCCAAGTTACTATTAAGAATTCTTACAACAATCTAGGTTAAAAAAAATATAAGTTATCGGCCCTGAATTTGAACTTAGCATCTCTAGATCTATAGTCGCACTTGCAACCACTTAACCAACAGAGCAGTTAATATCTAGTACATAATATGATATACAATGTAAAAGAAAAAACGTTAGTTAACAATGTCCGTCCAAGATACAACTAACACAATACGAAACTTTACATTTAATAGGTTTTGTCATAAGAAGAAACCAAACAAAATGCAAAGAGCAAAAATTATTAGAACAATTTATATCTAGATGTATAATATATTCGGTATATAATATATACAGAACATATGTGGTAAATATTAGAAAAGTCATATAATAATATGTTTGCGAAAATTATGTTATTTATAAAGCAACCATCAACATGTACCTATAGGTCAATTAAAATTACTACGTACCTATTAATATTGTGCCGCTACAATGATTACATTCATTATAATATAATAATAATAATAATATAATAATAATAATATAATATCTTGGGACATCTCCACACACGGCCATCTGATCCCAAAGTAAGCGTCAAGAGAGCTTGTG